>CAXHTJ010000936.1:0-23832 GCA_964019445.1 Populus tremula
GCCGAAATTCAGTTGCCTTTGAATTTCAAGTGATCCCTCTTGAGCATCCTAGCTTCTGCTACTTGTTCTACATCATACTTCTTCCGCAAACGGGGAAACGCTTTGCCTCGGTGAGTTTGGCGGCATTCCGACTTCGATGCCCCGGTTACCGAAATTCAGTAGCCCTTGAATTTCGGGTGATCCCTCTTGAGCATGTATGCTTGTGCTACTTGTTCTACATCAGACATCTTCTGCAAACAGAGAAACGCTTTGCTTCTGTGAGTTTCGAGGCATTCCGACTTTGATACCCCCGTTGCCGAAATTCAGTTGCCATTGAATTTTAGGTGATCCCTCTTGAGCATGTATGCTTCTGCTACATGTTCTACATCAGACATCTTCCCCAAACGGCGAAAGGCTTTGACTCGGTGAGTTTCGCGGCATTCCGACTTCGATTCCCCGGTTGCCGAAATTCAGTTTTCCTTGAATTTCGGGTGAACCCTCTTGAGCATGTATGCTTTTGCTACATGTTCTACATCAGACATCTTCCACAAACGGCGAAACGCTTTGACTCGATGAGTTTCGCGGCATTCCGACTTCGATGCCCCAGTTGCCGAAATTCAGTTGCCCTTGAATTGCGGGTGATCCCTCTTGAGCATGTATGCTTCTGCTACTTGTTCTCCATCAGACATTTTCCGCAAGCGGAGAAACTCTTTGCCTCGGTGAGTTTCTATGCATTCCGACTTTGATGCCCCCGTTGCCGAAATTCTACTGCCGTTGAATTTCAGGTGATCCCTCTTGAGCATGTATGCTTCTGCTACATGTTCTACATCAGACATCTTCCCCAAACGGCGAAACGCTTTGCCTCGGTGAGTTTCGCGGCATTCCGACTTCGATGCCCCGGTTGCCGAAATTCAGTTGCCCTTGAATTTCGAGTGATCCCTCTTGAGCATGTATGCTTCTGCGACTTGTTCTACATCAGACTTCTTCCGCAAACGGCAAAACGTTTTGCCTCAGTGAGTTTCGCGGCATTCCGACTTCGATGCCCCGGTTGCCGAAATGCAGTTGCCTTTGAATTTCGGGTGATCCCTCTTGAGCATCCTTGCTTCTGCTACATGTTCTCCATCAGAGTTCGTTCGCAAACGGGGAAACGCTTTGCCTCGGTGAGTTTGGCGGCATTCCGACATCGATGCCAGGTTGCCGATATTCAGTTGCCCTTGAATTTCGGGTGATCCCTCTTGAGCATGTATGCTTCTGCGGCTTGTTCTACATCAGACTTCTTCCGCAAACGGCGAAATGCTTTGCCGCGGTGAGTTTCACGGCATTCCGACTTCGATGCCCCAGTTGCTGAAATTCAGTTGCCTTTGAATTTCGGGCGATCCCTCTTGAGCATGTATGCTTCTGCTACTTGTTCTACATCAGACATCTTCCACAAACGGTGAAACGCTTTGACTCGGTGAGTTTTGCGCCATTCCGACTTCGATTCCCCGGTTGCCGAAATTCAGTTGCCTTTGAATTTTCAGGTGATCCCTCTTGAGCATCCTTACTTCTGCTACTTGTTCTACATCAGACTTCTTCCGCTAACGGCGAAACGCTTTGCCTCGGTGAGTTTCGCGGCATTCCGACTTCGATGTCCCGGTTGCCGAAATTCAGTTGCCTTTGAATTTCGGGCGATCCCTCTTGAGCATGTATGCTTCTGGTACTTGTTCCACATCAGAGATCTCCCGCAAACCGCAAAACTCTTTGCCTCGGTGAGTTTGGCGGCATTCCGACATCGATGCCCAGGTTGCCGATATTCAGTTGCCCTTGAATTTCGGGTGATCCCTCTTGAGCATGTATGCTTCTGCGACTTGTTCTACATCAGACTTCTTCCGCAAACGGCGAAACGCTTTGCCTCGGTGAGTTTCGCTGCATTCAAACATCGATGCCCTGGTTGCCGAAATCCAGTTGCCTTTGAATTTCGAATGATCCCTCTTGAGCATGTATGCTTCTGCTACTTGTTCTACATCAGACTTCTTCCGCAAACAGCGAAAGGCTTTGCCTCGGTGAGTTTCACGGCATTCCGAATTCGATGCCCCGGTTGCCGAAATTCAGTTGCCTTTGGAATTAGGGTGATCCCTCTTTAGCATGTATGCTTCTGCTACTTGTTCTACATCAGACTTGTTCCGCAAACGGCGAAACAATTTGACTCGGTGAGTTTCGCAGCATTCCGACTTCGATGCCCCGGTTGTCGAAATTCAGTTGCCTTTGAATTTCAAGTGATCCCTCTTGAGCATCCTAGCTTCTGCTACTTGTTCTACATCATACTTCTTCCGCAAACGGGGAAACGCTTTGCCTCGGTGAGTTTGGCTGCATTCCGACATCGATGCCCAGGTTTCTGATATTAAGTTGCCTTTGAATTTTGGTTGATCCCTCTTGAGCATGTATGCTTCTGCTACATGTTCTACATCAGACATCTTCCACAAACGGTGAAACGCTTTGACTCGGTGAGTTTCGCGGCATTCCGAGTTCGATGCCCCGGTTGCCGAAATTCAGTTGCCCTTGAATTTCTGGTGATCCCTCTTGAGCATCCTTGCTTCTGCTACATGTTCTCCATCAGAGTTCATCCGCAAACGGGGAAACCCTTTGCCTCGGTGAGTTTGGCGGCATTCCGACATCGATGCCAAGTTGCCGATATTCAGTTGCCCTTGAATTTCGGGTGATCCCTATTGAGCATGTATGCTTCTACGACTTGTTCTACATCAGACTTCTTCCGCAAACGGCAAAACGCTTTGCCTCGGTGAGTTTCGCGGCATTCCGACATCGATGCCCCGGTTGCCGAAATTCAGTTGCCTTTGAATTTCAACTGATCCCGCTTGAGCATCCTTGCTTCTGCTACTTGTTCTACATCATACTTCTTCCGCAAACGGGGAAACGCTTTGCCTCGGTGAGTTTGGCTGCATTCCGACATCGATGCCCAGGTTTCTGATATTAAGTTGCCTTTGAATTTTGGTTGATCCCTCTTGAGCATGTATGCTTCTGCTACATGTTCTACATCAGACATCTTCCACAAACGGTGAAACGCTTTGACTCGGTGAGTTTCGCGGCATTCCGACTTCGATGCCCCGGTTGCCGAAATTCAGTTGCCCTTGAATTTCTGGTGATCCCTCTTGAGCATTTATGCTTCTGCTACTTGTTCTACATCAGACATCTTCTGCAAACGGAGAAACGCTTTGCCTCGGTGAGTTTCGAGGCATTCCGACTTTAATGCCCCCGTTGCTGAAATTCAGTTGCCCTTCAATTTGGGGTGAACCCTCTTAAGCATGTATGCTTCTGCTACATGTTCTACAACAGACTTCTTCCGCAAACGGCGAAACGCTTTGCCTCGGTGAGTTTCGCGGCATTCCGACATCGATGCCCCGGTTGCCGAAATTCAGTTGCCTTTGAATTTCGGATGATCCCTCTTGAGCATGTATGCTTCTGCTACTTGTTCTACATCAGACTTCTTCCGCAAACAGCGAAACGCTTTGCCTCGGTGAGTTTTGCGGCATTCCGAATTCGATGCCCCGGTTGCCGAAATTCAGTTGCCTTTGGAATTAGGGTGATCCCTCTTTAGCATGTATGCTTCTGCTACTTGTTCTACATCAGACTTGTTCCGCAAACGGCGAAACAATTTGACTCGGTGAGTTTCGCAGCATTCCGACTTCGATGCCCCGGTTGTCGAAATTCAGTTGCCTTTGAATTTCAAGTGATCCCTCTTGAGCATCCTAGCTTCTGCTACTTGTTCTACATCATACTTCTTCCGCAAACGGGGAAACGCTTTGCCTCGGTGAGTTTCGCAGCATTCCGACTTCGATGCCCCGGTTGCCGAAATTCAGTTGCCCTTGAATTGCGGGTGATCCCTCTTGAGCATGTATGCTTCTGCTACTTGTTCTCCATCAGACATCTTCCGCAAATGGAGAAACTCTTTGCCTCGGTGAGTTTCTAGGCATTCCGACTTTGATGCCCCCGTTGCCGAAATTCTGCTGCCGTTGAATTTCAGGTGATCCCTCTTGAGCATGTATGCTTCTGCTACATGTTCTACATCAGACATCTTCCCCAAACGGTGAAACGCTTTGACTCGGTGAGTTTCGCGGCATTCCGACTTCGATGCCCCGGTTGCCGAAATTTAGGTGCCCTTGAATTTCGGGTGATCCATCTTGAGCATGTATGCTTCAGCGACTTGTTCTACATAAGACTTCTTCCTCAAATGGCGAAACGCTTTGCCTCGGTGAGTTTTATGGCATTCCGACTTCGATGCCCCGGTTGCCGAAATTCTGCTGCCGTTGAATTTCAGGTGATCCCTCTTGAGCATGTATGCTTCTGCTACATGTTCTCCATCAGAGTTCATCCGCAAGCTGGGAAACGCTTTGCCTCGGTGAGTTTGGCGGCATTCCGACATCGATGCCAGGTTGCCGATATTCAGTTGCCCTTGAATTTCGGGTGATCCCTATTGAGCATGTATGCTTCTGCGACTTGTTCTACATCAGACTTCTTCCGCAAACGGCGAAACGCTGTGCCTCGGTGAGTTTCGCGGCATTTCGACATCGATGCCCCGGTTGCCGAAATTCAGTTGCCTTTGAATTTCAAGTGATCCCTCTTGAGCATCCTTGCTTCTGCTACTTGTTCTACATCATACTTCTTCCGCAAACGGGGAAACGCTTTGCCTCGGTGAGTTTGGCTGGATTCCGACATCGATGCCCAGGTTTCTGATATTAAGTTGCCTTTGAATTTTGGTTGATCCCTCTTGAGCATGTATGCTTCTGCTACATGTTCTACATCAGACATCTTCCACAAACGGCGAAACGCTTTGACTCGGTGAGTTTCGCGGCATTCCGACTTCGATGCCACGGTTGCCGAAATTCAGTTGCCCTTGAATTTCTGGTGATCCCTCTTGAGCATTTATGCTTCTGCTACTTGTTCTACATCAGACATCTTCTGCAAACGGAGAAACGCTTTGCCTCGGTGAGTTTCGAGGCATTCCGACTTTAATGCCCCCGTTGCTGAAATTCAGTTGCCCTTCAATTTGGGGTGAACCCTCTTGAGCATGTATGCTTCTGCTACATGTTCTACATCAGACATCTTCCACAAACGGCGAAACGCTTTGACTCGGTGAGTTTCGCGGCATTCCGACTTCGATGCCCCGGTTGCCGAAATTCAGTTGCCTTTGGAATTAGGGTGATCCCTCTTTAGCATGTATGCTTCTGCTACTTGTTCTACATCTGACTTGTTCCGTAAACGGCGAAACGATTTGACTCGGTGAGTTTCGCAGCATTCCGCCTTCGATGCCCCGGTTGTCGAAATTCAGGTGCCCTTGAATTTCGGGGGATCCCTCTTGAGCATGTATGCTTCAGCTACTTGTTCTACATCAAACATCTTCTGCAAACGGAGAAACGCTTTGCTTCTGTGAGTTTCAAGGCATTCCAACTTTGATGCCCCCGTTGCCGAAATTCAGCTGTCTTTGAATTTCAGGTGATCCCTCTTGAGCATGTATGCTTCTGCTACATGTTCTACATCAGACATCTTTCGCATTCCGAATTCGATGTCCCGGTTGCCGAAATTCAGTTGCCTTTGAAATTAGGGTGATCCGTCTTTAGCATGTATGCTTCTGCTACTTGTTCTACATAAAACTTCTTCCGCAAAAGGCGAAATGCTTTGACTCGATTAGTTTCGCGGCATTCCGACTTCGATACCCCGGTTGCCGAAATTTAGTTGCCCTTTAATTTCGGGTGATCCCTCTTTAGCATGTAAGTTTCTGCTACTTGTTCTACATCAGACATCTTCCGCAAACGGAGAAACGCGTTGCCTCGGTGAGTTTCACGGCATTCGGACTTTGATGCCCCCGTTGCCGAAATTCAGTTGTCATTGAATTTCAGGTGATCCCTCTTGAGCATGTATGCTTCTGCTACATGTTCTACATCAGACATCTTCCACAAACGGCGAAACACTTTGACTCGGTGAGTTTCGCGGCAGTCCGACTTCGATGCCCCGGTTGTCGAAATTCAGGTGCCCTTGAATTTCGGGGGATCCCTCTTGAGCATGTATGCTTCAGCTACTTGTTCTACATCAAACATCTTCTGCAAACGGAGAAACGCTTTGCTTCTGTGAGTTTCAAGGCATTCCAACTTTGATGCCCCCGTTGCCGAAATTCAGCTGTCTTTGAATTTCAGGTGATCCCTCTTGAGCATGTATGCTTCTGCTACATGTTCTACAACAGACTTCTTCCGCAAACGGCGAAACGCTTTGCCTCGGTGAGTTTCGCGGCATTCCGACATCGATGCCCCGGTTGCCGAAATTCAGTTGCCTTTGAATTTTGGATGATCCCTCTTGAGCATGTATGCTTCTGCTACTTGTTCTACATCAGACTTCTTCCGCAAACAGCGAAACGCTTTGCCTCGGTGAGTTTCGCGGCATTCCGAATTCGATGCCCCGGTTGCCGAAATTCAGTTGCCTTTGGAATTATGGTGATCCCTCTTTAGCATGTATGCTTGTGCTACTTCTTCTACATCAGACTTGTTCCGCAAACGGCGAAACGATTTGACTCGGTGACTTTCGCAGCATTCCGACTTCGATGCCCCGGTTGCCGAAATTCAGTTGCCTTTGAATTTCAAGTGATCCCTCTTGAGCATCCTAGCTTCTGCTACTTGTTCTACATCATACTTCTTCCGCAAACGGGGAAACGCTTTGCCTTGGTGAGTTTGGCGGCATTCCGACTTCGATGCCCCGGTTGCCGAAATTCAGTTGCCCTTGAATTTCGGGTGATCCCTCTTGAGCATGTATGCTTGTGCTACTTCTTCTACATCAGACATCTTCTGCAAACGGAGAAACGCTTTGCTTCTGTGAGTTTCGCGGCATTCCGACTTCGATGCCCCGGTTGCCGAAATTCAGGTGCCCTTGAATTTCAGGTGATCCCTCTTGAGCATGGATGCTTCTGCTACATGTTCTACATCAGACATCTTCCCCAAACGGCGAAAGGCTTTGACTCGGTGAGTTTCGCGGCATTCCGACTTCGATGCCCCGGTTGCCGAAATTCAGTTGCCCTTGAATTTCGGGTGATCCCTCTTGAGCATGTATGCTTCTGCGACTTGTTCTACATAAGACTTCTTCCGCAACGGCAAAACGCTTTGCCTCGGTGAGTTTCGCGGCATTCCGACTTCGATGCCCCGGTTGCCGAAATTCAGTTGCCTTTGAAATTCGAGTGATCCCTCTTGAGCATCCTTGCTTCTGCTACATGTTCTCCATCAGAGTTCATCCGCAAACGGGGAAACGCTTTGCCTCGGTGAGTTTGGCGGCATTCCGACATCGATGCCAGGTTGCCGATATTCAGTTGCCCTTGAATTTCGGGTGATCCCTATTGAGCATGTATGCTTCTGCGACTTGTTCTACATCAGACTTCTTCCGCAAACGGCGAAACGCTTTGCCTCGGTGAGTTTCGCGGCATTCCGACATCGATGCCCCGGTTGCCGAAATTCAGTTGCCTTTGATTTTCAATTGATCCCTCTTGAGCATCCTTGCTTCTGCTACTTGTTCTACATCATACTTCTTCCGCAAACGGGGAAACGCTTTGCCTCGGTGAGTTTGGCTGGATTCCGACATCGATGCCCAGGTTTCTGATATTAAGTTGCCTTTGAATTTTGGTTGATCCCTCTTGAGCATGTATGCTTCTGCTACATGTTCTACATCAGACATCTTCCACAAACGGCGAAACGCTTTAACTCGGTGAGTTTCGCGGCATTCCGACTTCAATGCCCGGTTGCCGAAATTCAGTTGCCCTTGAATTTCTGGTGATCCCTCTTGAGCATTTATGCTTCTGCTACTTGTTCTACATCAGACATCTTCTGCAAACGGAGAAACGCTTTGCCTCGGTGAGTTTCGAGGCATTCCGACTTTAATGCCCCCGTTGCTGAAATTCAGTTGCCCTTCAATTTGGGGTGAACCCTCTTGAGCATGTATGCTTCTGCTACATGTTCTACATCAGACATCTTCCACAAACGGCGAAACGCTTTGACTCGGTGAGTTTCGCGGCATTCCGACTTCGATGCCCCGGTTGCCGAAATTCAGTTGCCTTTGAATTTCGAGTGATCCCTCTTGAGCATCCTTGCTTCTGCTACATGTTCTCCATCAGAGTTCATCCCCAAACGGGGAAACGCTTTGCCTCGGTGAGTTTGGTGGCATTCCGACATCGATGCCAGGTTGCCGATATTCAGTTGCCCTTGAATTTCGGGTGATCCCTATTGAGCATGTATGCTTCTGCGACTTGTTCTACATCAGACTTCTTCCGCAAATGGCGAAACGCTTTGCCTCGGTGAGTTTCGCGGCATTCCGACATCGATGCCCCGGTTGCCGAAATTCAGTTGCCTTTGAATTTCAATTGATCCCTCTTGAGCATCCTTGCTTCTGCTACTTGTTCTACATCATACTTCTTCCGCAAACGGGGAAACGCTTTGCCTCGGTGAGTTTGGCTGGATTCCGACATTGATGCCCAGGTTTCTGATATTAAGTTGTCTTTGAATTTTGGTTGATCCCTCTTGAGCATGTATGCTTCTGCTACATGTTCTACATCAGACATCTTCCACAAACGGCGAAACGCTTTGACTCGGTGAGTTTCGCGGCATTCCGACTTCGATGCCCCGGTTGCCGAAATTCAGTTGCCCTTGAATTTCTGGTGATCCCTCTTGAGCATTTATGCTTCTGCTACTTGTTCTACATCAGACATCTTCTACAAACGGAGAAACGCTTTGCCTCGGTGAGTTTCGAGGCATTCCGACTTTAATGCCCCCGTTGCTGAAATTCAGTTGCCCTTCAATTTGGGGTGAACCCTCTTGAGCATGTATGCTTCTGCTACATGTTCTACATCAGACATCTTCCACAAACGGCGAAACGCTTTGACTCGGTGAGTTTCGCGGCATTCCGACTTCGATGCCCCGGTTGCCGAACTTCAGGTGCCCTTGAATTTCAGGTGATCCCTCTTGAGCATGTATGCTTCTGCGACTTGTTCTACATCAGACATCTTCCGCAAACGGCAAAACGCTTTTCCTCGGTGAGTTTCGCGGCATTCCAAATTCGATGTCCCGGTTGCCGAAATTCAGTTGCCTTTGAAATTAGGGTGATCCGTCTTTAGCATGTATGCTTCTGCTACTTGTTCTACATAAAACTTGTTCCGCAAAAGGCGAAATGCTTTGACTCGATGAGTTTCGCGGCATTCCGACTTCTATACCCCGGTTGCCGAAATTTAGTTGCCCTTTAATTTTGGGTGATCCCTCTTTAGCATGTAAGCTTCTGCTACTTGTTCTACATCAGACATCTTCCGCAAACGGAGAAACGCGTTGCGTCGGTGAGTTTCACGGCCTTCGGACTTTGATGCCCCCGTTGCCGAAATTCAGTTGCCATTGAATTTCAGGTGATCCCTCTTGAGCATGTATGCTTCTGCTACATGTTCTACATCAGACATCTTCCACAAACGGCGAAACACTTTGACTCGGTGAGTTTCGCAGCATTCCGACTTCGATGCCCCGGTTGCCGAAATTCAGGTGCCCTTGAATTTCGGGGGATCCCTCTTGACCATGTATGCTTCAGCGACTTGTTCTACATCAGACATCTTCCGCAAATGGCGAAACACTTTGCCTCGGTGAGTTTCGCGGCATTCCGAATTCGATGTCCCGATTGCCGAAATTCAGTTGCCTTTGAAATTAGGGTGATCCGTCTTTAGCATGTATGCTTCTGCTACTTGTTCTACATAAAACTTGTTCCGCAAAAGGCGAAATGCTTTGACTCGATGAGTTTCGCGGCATTCCGACTTCGATACCCCGGTTGCTGAAATTTAGTTGCCCTTTAATTTCGGGTGATCCCTCTTTAGCATGTAAGCTTCTGCTTCTTGTTCTACATCAGACATCTTCCGCAAACAGAGAAACGCGTTGCCTCGGTGAGTTTCACGGCATTCGGACTTTGATGCCCCCGTTGCCGAAATTCAGTTGCCATTGAATTTCAGGTGATCCCTCTTGAGCATGTATGCTTCTGCTACATGTTCTACATCAGACATCTTCCACAAACGGCGAAACACTTTGACTCGGTGAGTTTCGCGGCATTCCGACTTCGATGCCCCGGTTGCCGAAATTCAGGTGCCCTTGAATTTCGGGGGATCCCTCTTGACCATGTATGCTTCAGCGACTTGTTCTACATCAGACATCTTCCGCAAATGGCGAAACACTTTGCCTCGGTGAGTTTCGCGGCATTCCGACTTCGATGCCCCGGTTGCCGAAATTCAGTAGCCTTTGAATTTCGGGTGATCCCTCTTGAGCATGAATGCTTCAGCGACTTGTTCTACATCATACTTCTTCCTCAAAACGGGGAAACGCTTTGCCTTAGTGAGTTTCGCGGCATTCCGAATTCGATGTCCCGGTTGCCGAAATTCAGTTACCTTTGAAATTAGGATGATCCGTCTTTAGCATGTATGCTTCTGCTACTTGTTCTACATCAGACTTGTTCCGCAAACGGCGAAATGCTTTGACTCGATGAGTTTCGCGGCATTTCGACCTCGAGGCCCCAGTTTCCGAAATTTAGTTGCCCTTGAATTTCGGGTGATCCCTCTTGAGCATGTAAGCTTCTGCTACTTGTTCTACATCAGACATCTTCCCCAAACGGAGAAACGCATTGCCTCGGTGAGTTTCACGGCATTCCGACTTTGATGCCCCAGTTGCCGAAATTCAGTTGCCTTAGAATTTCGGGTGATCCCTCTTGAGCATGTAAGCTTCTGCTACTTGTTCTACATCAGACATCTTCCGCAAACAGAGAAACGCGTTGCCTCGGTGAGTTTCACGGCATTCCGACTTTAATGCCCCCGTTGCCGAAATTCAGGTGCCATTGAATTTCAGGTGATCCCTCTTGAGCATGTATGCTTCTGCTACATGTTCTACATCAGACATCTTCCCCAAACGGCGAAAGGCTGTGACTCGGTGAGTTTCGCGGCATTCCGACTTCGATTCCCCGGTTGCCGAAATACAGTTGCCCTTGAATTTCGGGTGAACCCTCTTGAGCATGTATGCTTCTGCTACATGTGCTACATCAGACATCTTCCACAAACGGTGAAACGCTTTGACTCGGTGAGTTTGGCGGCATTCCGACTTCGATGCCCCGGTTGCCGAAATTCAGTTGCCCTTGAATTGCGGGTGATCCCTCTTGAGCATGTCTGCTTCTGCTACTTGTTCTCCATCAGACATCTTCCGCAAACGGAGAAACGCTTTGCCTCGGTGAGTTTCTAGGCATTCCGACTTTGATGCCCCCGTTGCCGAAATTCAGCTGCCGTTGAATTTCAGGTGATTCCTCTTGAGCATGTATGCTTCTGCTACATGTTCTACATCAGACATCTTCCCCAAATAGCGAAAGGCTTTGACTCCGTGAGTTTCGCCGCATTCCGTCTTCGATTCCCCGGTTGCTGAAATTCAGTTGCCCTTGAATTTCGAGTCATCCCTCTTGAGCATGTATGCTTCTGCGACTTGTTCTACATCTGAATTCTTCCGCAAACGGCGAAACGCTTTGCCTCGGTGAGTTTGTCGGCATTCCGACTTCGATGCCCCGGTTGCCGAAATTCAGTTGCCTTTGAATTTCGGGTGATCCCTCTTGAGCATGTATGGTTCTGCTACTTGTTCTACATCAGACTTCTTCCGCAACAGCGAAACGCTTTGCCTCGGTGAGTTTCGCGGCATTCCGAATTCGATGCCCCAGTTGCAAAAATTCAGTTGCCTTCGAAATTAGTGTGGTCCCTCTTTAGCATGTATGCTTCTGCTACTTGTTCTACATCAGACTTGTTCCGCAAACAGCTAAACGCTTTGACTCGGTGAGTTTCGCAGCATTCCGCCTTCGATGCCCCGGTTGCCGAAATCCAGTTGCCCTTGGATTTCGGGTGATCCCTCTTGAGCATGTATGCTTCTGCTACTTGTTCTACATCAGACTTGTTCCGCAAACGGCGAAACGATTTGACTCGGTGAGTTTCGCCGCATTCCAACTTCGATGCCCCGGTTGCCGAAATTCAGTTGCCTTTGAATTTCAAGTGATCCCTCTTGAGCATCCTTGCTTCTGCTACTTGTTCTACACCAGACATCTACCGCAAACGGGGAAACGCTTTGCCTCGGTGAGTTTGGCGGCATTCCGACTTCGATGCCCCGGCTGCCGAAATTCAGTTCCCTTGAATTTCGGGTGATCCCTCTTGAGCATGTATGCTTCTGCTACTTGTTCTACATCAGACTTCTTCCGCAAACGGAGAAACGCTTTGCCTCGATGAGTTTCGCGGCATTCCGACTTTGATGCCTCCGTTGCCGAAATTCAGCTGCCGTTGAATTTCAGGTGATCCCGCTTCAACATGTATGCTTCTGCTACATGTTCTACATCAGACATCTTCCACAAACAGCGAAACTCTTTGACTCGGTGAGTTTCGCGGCATTCCGACTTCGATGCCCCGGTTGTCGAAATTCAGTTGCCCTTGAATTGCGGGTGATCCCTCTTGAGCATGCATGCTTCTGCTACATGTTCTCCATCAGACATCTTCCGCAAATGGTGAAACGCTTTGCCTCGGTGAGTTTCGCGGCATTCCGACTTCGATGCCCCGGTTGCCGAAATTTAGTTGCCTTTGCATTTCGGGTGATCCCTCTTGAGCATGTATGCTTCTGCTACTTGTTCTACATCAGACTTCCTCCGCAAACAGCGAAACGCTTTGCCTCGGTGAGTTTCGCGGCATTCCGAATTCGATGCCCCGGTTGCCGAAATTCAGTTGCCTTTGAAATTAGGGTGATCCCTCTTTAGCATGTATGCTTCTGCTACTTGGTCTCCATCAGACATCTTCCGCAAACGGAGAAACGCTTTGCCTCGGTGAGTTTCTAGGCATTCCGACTTTGATGCCCCCGTTGCTGAAATTCAGCTGCCGTTGAATTTCAGGTGATCCCTCTTGAGCATGTATGCTTCTGCTACATGTTCTACACCAGACATCTTCCGCAAATGGCGAAACGCTTTGACTCGGTGAGTTTCGCTGCATTCCGATATCGATGCCCCGGTTGCCGAAATTCAGTTGCCTTTGAATTTCGGGTGATCCGTCTTGAGCATGTATGCTTCTGCTACTTGTTCTACATCAGACTTCTTCCGCAAACAGCGAAACGCTTTGCCTCGGTGAGTTTCGCGGCATTCTGAATTCGATGCCCCGGTTGTCGAAATTCAGTTGCCTTTGAAATTAGGGTGATCCCTCTTTAGCATGTATGCTTCTGCTACTTGGTCTCCATCAGACATCTTCCGCAAACGGAGAAACGCTTTGCCTCGGTGAGTTTCTAGGCATTCCGACTTTGATGCCCCCGTTGCTGAAATTCAGCTGCCGTTGAATTTCAGGTGATCCCTCTTGAGCATGTAGGCTTCTGCTACATGTTCTACACCAGACATCTTCCCCAAACGGCGAAACGCTTTGACTCGGTGAGTCTCGCTGCATTCCGCCATCGATGCCCCGGTTCCCGAAATTCAGTTGCCTTTGAATTTCGGGTGATCCCTCTTGAGCATGTATGCTTCTGCTACTTGTTCTACATCAGACTTCTTCCGCAAACAGCGAAACGCTTTGACTCGGTGAGTTTCGCGGCATTCTGAATTCGATGCCCCGGTTGTCGAAATTCAGTTGCCTTTGAAATTAGGGTGATCCCTCTTTAGCATGTATGCTTCTGCTACTTGGTCTCCATCAGACATCTTTCGCAAACGGAGAAACGCTTTGCCTCGGTGAGTTTCTAGGCATTCCGACTTTGATGCCCCCGTTGCTGAAATTCAGCTGCCGTTGAATTTCAGGTGATCCCTCTTGAGCATGTATGCTTCTGCTACATGTTCTACACCAGACATCTTCCCCAAACGGCGAAACGCTTTGACTCGGTGAGTTTCGCTGCATTCCGACATCGATGCCCCGGTTGCCGAAATTCAGTTGCCTTTGAATTTCGGGTGATCCCTCTTGAGCATGTATGCTTCTGCTACTTGTTCTACATCAGACTTCTTCCGCAAACAGCGAAACGCTTTGCCTCGGTGAGTTTCGCGGCATTCTGAATTCGATGCCCCGGTTGTCGAAATTCAGTTGCCTTTGAAATTAGGGTGATCCCTCTTTAGCATGTATGCTTCTGCTACTTGTTCTACATCAGACTTGTTCCGCAAACGGCGAAACGCTTTGACTCGGTGAGTTTCGCAGCATTCCGACTTCAATGCCCCGGTTGCCGAAATACATTTGCCCTTGTATTTCGGGTGATCCCTCTTGAGCATGTATTCTTCTGCTACTTGTTCTACATCAGACTAGTTCCGCAAACGGCGAAACGATTTGACTCGGTGAGTTTCGCAGCATTCCGACTTCGATGCCCCGGTTGCCGAAATTCAGTTGCCTTTGAATTTCAAGTGATCGCTCGTGAGCATCCTTGCTTCTGCTACTTGTTCTACATCATACTTCTTCCGCAAACGGGAAAACGCTTTGCCTCGATGAGTTTGGCGGCATTCCGACATCGATGCTCAGGTTTCTGATATTCAGTTGCCTTTGAATTTTGGGTGATCCCTCTTGAGCATTTATGCTTCTGCTACATGTTCTACATCAGACATCTTCCACAAACGGCGAAACGCTTTGACTCGGTGAGTTTCGCGGCATTTCGACTTCGATGCCCTGGTTGCCGAAATTCAGTTTCCCTTGAATTTCGGGTGATCCCTCTTGAGCATGCATGCTTCTGCTACTTGTTCTACATCAGACATCTTCCGCAAATAGAGAAACGCTTTGCCTTGGTGAGTTTCGAGGCATTCCGACTTTGATGCCCCCGTTGCCGAAATTCAGCAGCCGTTGAATTTCAGGTGATCCCTCTTGAGCATGTATGCTTCTGCTACATGTTGTACATAAGACATCTTCCCCAAACGGTGAAACGCTTTGACTCGGTGAGTTTCGCGGCATTCCAACTTCGATTCCTCGGTTGCTGAAATTCAGTTGCCCTTGAATTTGGGGTGAACCCTCTTGAGCATGTATGCTTCTGCTACTTGTTCTACATCAGACTTCTTCCGCAAACAGCGAAACGCTTTGCCTCGGTGAGTTTCGCGGCATTCCGAATTCGATTCCCCGGTTGTCGAAATTCAGTTGCCTTTGAAATTTGGGTAATCCCTCTTTAGCATGTATGCTTCTGCTACTTGTTCTTCATCAGACTTGTTCCGCAAACGGCGAAACGCTTTGACTCGGTGAGTTTCGCAGCATTCCGACTTCGATGCCCCGGTTGCCGAAATTCATTTGCCTTTGAATTTCAAGTGATCCCTCTTGAGCATCCTTGCTTCTGCTACTTGTTCTACATCATACTTCTTCCGCAAACGGGGAAACGCTTGGCCTCGGTGAGTTTGGCGGCATTCCGACATCGATGCCCAGGTTGCCGATATTTAGTTGCCTTTGAATTTTGGGTGATCCCTCTTGAGCATGTATGCTTCTGCTACTTGTTCTACATCAGGCTTCTTCCGCAAACAGCGAAACGCTTTGTCTCGGTGAGTTTCGCGGCATTCCGAATTCGATGCCCCGGTTGTCAAAATTCAGTTGCCTTTGAAATTAGGGTGATCCCTCTTTAGCATGTCTGCTTCTGCTACTTGTTCTCCATCAGACATCTTCCGCAAACGGAGAAACGCTTTGCCTCGGTGAGTTTCTAGGCATTCCGACTTTGATGCCCCCGTTGCCGAAATTCAGCTGCCGTTGAATTTCAGGTGATTCCTCTTGAGCATGTATGCTTCTGCTACATGTTCTACATCAGACATCTTCCCCAAATAGCGAAAGGCTTTGACTCCGTGAGTTTCGCCGCATTCCGTCTTCGATTCCCCGGTTGCTGAAATTCAGTTGCCTTGAATTTCGAGTCATCCCTCTTGAGCATGTATGCTTCTGCGACTTGTTCTACATCTGAATTCTTCCGCAAACGGCGAAACGCTTTGCCTCGGTGAGTTTGTCGGCATTCCGACTTCGATGCCCGGTTGCCGAAATTCAGTTGCCTTTGAATTTCGGGTGATCCCTCTTGAGCATGTTGGTTCTGCTACTTGTTTCTACATCAGACTTCTTCCGCAACAGCGAAACGCTTTGCCTCGGTGAGTTTCGCGGTATTCCGAATTCGATGCCCCGGTTGCAAAAATTCAGTTGCCTTCGAAATTAGTGTGGTCCCTCTTTAGCATGTATGCTTCTGCTACTTGTTCTACATCAGACTTGTTCCGCAAACAGCTAAACGCTTTGACTCGGTGAGTTTCGCAGCATTCCGCCTTCGATGCCCCGGTTGCCGAAATTCAGTTGCCCTTGGATTTCGGGTGATCCCTCTTGAGCATGTATGCTTCTGCTACTTGTTCTACATCAGACTTGTTCCGCAAACGGCGAAACGATTTGACTCGGTGAGTTTCGCCGCATTCCAACTTCGATGCCCGGTTGCCGAAATTCAGTTGCCTTTGAATTTTGAAGTGATCCCTCTTGAGCATCCTTGCTTCTGCTACTTGTTCTACACAGACATCTACCGCAAACGGGAAACGCTTTGCCTCAGTGAGTTTGGCGGCATTCCGACTTCGATGCCCCGGCTGCCGAAATTCAGTTACCCTTGAATTTCGGGTGATCCCTCTTGAGCATGTATGCTTCTGCTACTTGTTCTACATCAGACTTCTTCCGCAAACGGAGAAACGCTTTGCCTCGATGAGTTTCGCGGCATTCCGACTTTGATGCTCCGTTGCCGAAATTCAGCTGCCGTTGAATTTCAGGTGATCCCGCTTCAACATGTATGCTTCTGCTACATGTTCTACATCAGACATCTTCCACAAACAGCGAAACTCTTTGACTCGGTGAGTTTCGCGGCATTCCGACTTCGATGCCCCGGTTGTCGAAATTCAGTTGCCTTGAATTGCGGGTGATCCCTCTTGAGCATGCATGCTTCTGCTACATGTTCTCAGACATCTTCCGCAAATGGTGAAACGCTTTGCCTCGGTGAGTTTCGCGGCATTCCGACTTCGATGCCCCGGTTGCCGAAATTTAGTTGCCTTTGCATTTCGGGTGATCCCTCTTGAGCATGTATGCTTCTGCTACTTGTTCTACATCAGACTTCCTCCGCAAACAGCGAAACGCTTTGCCTCGGTGAGTTTCGCGGCATTCGAATTCGATGCCCCGGTTGCCGAAATTCAGTTGCCTTTGAAATTAGGGTGATCCCTTTTAGCATGTATGCTTCTGCTACTTGGTCTCCATCAGACATCTTCCGCAAACGGAGAAACGCTTTGCCTCGGTGAGTTTCTAGGCATTCTGACTTTGATGCCCCCGTTGCTGAAATTCAGCTGCCGTTGAATTTCAGGTGATCCCTCTTGAGCATGTATGCTTCTGCTACATGTTCTACACCAGACATCTTCCGCAAATGGCGAAACGCTTTGACTCGGTGAGTTTGCTGCATTCCGACATCGATGCCCCGGTTGCCGAAATTCAGTTGCCTTTGAATTTCGGGTGATCCGTCTTGAGCATGTATGCTTCTGCTACTTGTTCTACATCAGACTTCTTCCGCAAACAGCGAAACGCTTTGCTCGGTGAGTTTCGCGGCATTCTGATTCGTGCCCCGGTTGTCGAAATTCAGTTGCCTTTGAAATTAGGGTGATCCCTCTTTAGCATGTATGCTTCTGCTACTTGGTCTCCATCAGACATCTTCCCGCAAACGGAGAAACGCTTTGCTCGGTGAGTTTCTAGGCATTCCGACTTTGATGCCCCCGTTGCTGAAATTCAGCTGCCGTTGATTTCAGGTGATCCTTTTGAGCATGTATGCTTCTGCTGTTCTACACCAGACATCTTCCAAACGGCGAAACGCTTTGACTCGGTGAGTCTCGCTGCATTCCGCCATCGATGCCCCCGGTTGCCGAAATCAGTTGCCTTGAATTTCGGGTGATCCCTCTTGAGCATGTATGCTTCTGGACTACTTGTTCTACATCAGACTTCTTCCGCAAACAGCGAAACGCTTTGACCTCGGTGAGTTTCGCGGCATTCTGAATTCGATGCCCCGGTTGTCGAATTCAGTTGCCTTTGAATTAGGGTGATCCCTCTTTAGCATGTATGCTTCTGCTACTTGGTCTCATCAGACTTTTCGCAAACGGAGAAACGCTTTGCCTCGGTGAGTTTGGCATTCCGACTTTGATGCCCCGTTTGCTGAAATTCAGTGCCGTTGAATTTCAGGTGATCCTCTTGAGCATGTATGCTTCTGCTACATGTTCTAACACAGACATCTTCCCAAACGGAAACGCTTTGACTCGGTGAGTTCGCTGCATTCCGAATTCGAATGCCCCGGTTGCGAAATTCAGTTGCCTTTGAATTTCGGGTGATCCCTTTGAGCATGTATGCTTCTGCTACCTTGTTCTACATCAGACTTCTTCCGCAAACAGCGAAACGCTTTGCCTCGGTGAGTTTCGCGGCATTCTGAATTCGATGCCCCCGTTGCCGAAATTCAGCTGCCTTTGAAATTAGGGTGATCCCTCTTTAGCATGTATGCTTCTGCTACTTGTTCTACATCAGACTTGTTCCGCAAACGGCGAAACGCTTTGACTCGGTGAGTTTCGCAGCATTCCGACTTCAATGCCCCGGTTGCCGAAATACATTTGCCCTTGTATTTCGGGTGATCCCTCTTGAGCATGTATTCTTCTGCTACTTGTTCTACATCAGACTAGTTCCGCAAACGGCGAAACGATTTGACTCGGTGAGTTTCGCAGCATTCCGACTTCGATGCCCCGGTTGCCGAAATTCAGTTGCCTTTGAATTTCAAGTGATCGCTCGTGAGCATCCTTGCTTCTGCTACTTGTTCTACATCATACTTCTTCCGCAAACGGGAAAACGCTTTGCCTCGATGAGTTTGGCGGCATTCCGACATCGATGCTCAGGTTTCTGATATTCAGTTGCCTTTGAATTTGGGTGATCCCTCTTGAGCATTTATGCTTCTGCTCTACATCAGACACTTCCACAAACGGCGAAACGCTTTGACTCGGTGAGTTTCGCGGCATTTCGACTTCGATGCCCTGGTTGCCGAAATTCAGTTTCCCTTGAATTTCGGGTGATCCCTCTTGAGCATGCATGCTTCTGCTACTTGTTCTACATCAGACATCTTCCGCAAATAGAGAAACGCTTGCCTTGGTGATTTCGAGGCATTCCGACTTTGATGCCCCGTTGCCGAAATTCAGAAGCGTTGAATTTCAGGTGATCCCTCTTAGCATGTATGCTTGTACATGATCCCCAAACGGTGAACGCTTTGACTCGGTGAGTTTCGCGGCATTCCAACTTCGATCCTCTGTTGCTGAATTCAGTTGCCCCTGGGGGAATTGCATGTTTATGCTACTTTTCTTCTTCTTCCGCAAACAGCGAAACGCTTTGCCTCGGTGAGTTTTCGCGGCATTCCGAATTCGATTCCCCGGTTGTCGAATTCAGTTGCCTTTGAAATTAGGGTAATCCCTCTTTAGCATGTATGCTTCTGCTACTTGTTCTTCATCAGACTTGTTCCGCAAACGGCGAAACGCTTTGACTCGGTGAGTTTCGCAGCATTCCGACTTCGATGCCCCGGTTGCGCAATTCATTTGCCTTTGAATTTCAAGTGATCCTCTTGAGCATCCTTGCTTCTGCTACTTGTTCTACATCATACTTCTTTCCGCAAACGGGGAAACGCTTGGCCTCGGTGAGTTTGGCGGCATTCCGACCGATGCCCAGGTTGCCGATATTTAGTTGCCTTTGAATTTTGGGTGATCCCTCTTGAGCATTATGCTTCTGCTACTTTTCTACATCAGGCTTCTTCCGCAAACAGCGAAACGCTTTGTCTCGGTGAGTTTCGCGGCATTCCGAATTCGATGCCCGGTTGTCAAAATTCAGTTGCCTTTGAATTAGGGTATCCCTCTTTGCATGTATGCTCTGCTACTTGTTCTTCATCAGACTTGTTCCGCAAACGGCAATCGCTTTTGACTCGATGAGTTTCGCAGCATTCCAACTTCGATGCCCCAGTTGCCGAAATTCATTTGCCTTTGGAATTTACAAGTGATCCCTCTTGAGCATCCTTGCTTCTGCTACATGTTCTATATCAGACATCTTCCGCAAACGGAGAACGCTTTGCCTCGGGAGTTTCGAGGCATTCAGACTCTTGATGCCCCCGTTGCCGAAATTCAGCTGCCGTTGAATTTCAGGTGATCCCTCTTGAGCATATGTGCTACTGTTCCACATCAGACATCTTCCCCAAAGCGCGAAACGCTTTGACTCGGTGAGTTTCGGCATTCAAATTTCGATCGCGGTTTGAAATTCAGTTGCCCTTGAATTTCGGGTGAACCCTCTTGGGCATGTATGCTTCTGCTACATGTTCTACATCAGACATCTTCCACAAACAGCGAAACGCTTTGACTCGGTGAGTTTCGCGGTATTCCAACTTCGATTCCGCGGTTGCCGATATTCAGTTGCCTTTGAATTTCAAGTGATCGCTCGTGAGCATCCTTGCTTTCGCTACTTGTTCTACATCAGACTTCTTCCGCAAACAGCGAAACGCTTTGCCTCGGTGAGTTTGGCGGCATTCCGACATCGATGCCCAGGTTTCTGATATTCAGTTGCCTTTGAATTTTGGGTGATCCCTCTTGAGCATTTATGCTTTTGCTACATGTTCTACATCAGACATCTTCCACAAACGGCGAAACGCTTTGACTCGGTGAGTTTCGCGGCATTTCGACTTCGATGCCCTGGTTGCCGAAATTCAGTTGCCCTTGAATTTCGGGTGATCCCTCTTGAGCATGTATGCTTCTGCTACTTGTTCTACATCAGACATCTTCCGAAAACAGAGAAACGCTTTGCCTCGGTGAGTTTCGAGGCATTCCGACTTTGATGCCCCCGTTGCCGAAATTCAGCTGCCGTTGAATTTCAGGTGATCCCTCTTGAGCATGTATGCTTCTGCTACATGTTCCACATCAGACATCTTCCCCAAACGGCGAAACCCTTTGACTCGGTGAGTTTCCCGGCATTCCAACTTCGATTCTGCGGTTGCAGAAATTCAGTTGCCCTTGAATTTGGGGTGAACCCTCTTGAGCATGTATGCTTCTGCTACATGTTCTACATCAGACATCTTCCACAAACAGCGAAACGCTTTCACTCGGTGAGTTTCGCGGCATTCCAACTTCGATTCCGCGGTTGCTGAAATTCAGTTGCCTTTGAATTTGGGGTGAACCCTTTTGAGCATGTATGCTTCTGCTACATGTTCTACATCAGACATCTTCCACAAACAGCGAAACGCTTTGACTCGGTGAGTTTTGCGGCATTCCGACTTCTATGCCCCGGTTGCTGAAATTCAAGTGCCCTTGAATTTCGGGTGATCCCTCTTGAGCATGTATGCTTCTGCTACTTGTTCTACATCAGACTTCTTCCGCAAACAGCGAAACGCTTTGCCTCGGTGAGTTTCGCGGCATTCTGAATTCGATGCCCCGGTTGTCGAAATTCAGTTGCCTTTGAATTTCAAGTGATCGCTCGTGAGCATGTATGCTTCTGCTACTTGGTCTCCATCAGACATCTTCCGCAAACGGAGAAACGCTTTGCCTCGGTGAGTTTCTAGGCATTCCGACTTTGATGCCCCCGTTTGCTGAATTCAGCTGCCGTTGAATTTCAGGTGATCCTCTTGGCATGTATGCTTCTGCTACATGTTCTACACCAGACATCTTCCCCAAACGGCGAAACGCTTTGACTCGGTGAGTCTCGCTGCATTCCGACATCGATGCCCCGGTTGCCGAAATTCAGTTGCCTTTGAATTTCGGGTGATCCCTCTTGAGCATGTATGCTTCTGCTACTTGTTCTACATCAGACTTCTTCCGCAAACAGCGAAACGCTTTGACTCGGTGAGTTTCGCAGCATTCCGACTTCAATTCCCCGGTTGCCGAAATTCAGTTGCCCTTGAATTTGGGGTGAACCCTCTTGAGCATGTATGCTTCTGCTACATGTTCTACATCAGACATCTTCCAAAAACAGCGAAACGCTTTCACTCGGTGAGTTTCGCGGCATTCCAACTTCGATTCCGCGGTTGCTGAAATTCAGTTGCCTTTGAATTTGGGGTGAACCCTTTTGAGCATGTATGCTTCTGCTACATGTTCTACATCAGACATCTTCCACAAACAGCGAAACGCTTTGACTCGGTGAGTTTTGCGGCATTCCGACTTCTATGCCCCGGTTGCTGAAATTCAAGTGCCCTTGAATTTCGGGTGATCCCTCTTGAGCATGTATGCTTCTGCGACTTGTTCAACATCAGACATCTTCCTCAAACGGCGAAACGCTTTACCTCGGTGAGTTTCGCGGTATTCCAACTTCGATTCCGCGGTTGCCGATATTCAGTTGCCTTTGAATTTCAAGTGATCGCTCGTGAGCATCCTTGCTTCCGCTACTTGTTCTACATCAGACTTCTTCCGCAAACAGCGAAACGCTTTGCCTCGGTGAGTTTGGCGGCATTCCGACATCGATGCCCAGGTTTCTGATATTCAGTTGCCTTTGAAATTAGGGTGATCCCTCTTGAGCATGTATGCTTCTGCTACTTGTTCTACATCAGACATCTTCCACAAACAGCGAAACGCTTTGCCTCGGTGAGTTTCGCGGCATTCTGAATTCAATGCCCCGGTTGTCGAAATTCAGTTGCCTTTGAATTTCGGGTGATCCCTCTTGAGCATGTATGCTTCTGCTACTTGTTCTACATCAGACTTCTTCCGCAAACAGCGAAACGCTTTGCCTCGGTGAGTTTCGCGGCATTCCGAATTCGATGCCCCGGTTGCCGAAATTCAGTTGCCTTTGAAATTAGGGTGATCCCTCTTTAGCATGTAAGCTTCTGCTACTTGTTCTACATCAGACATCTTCCACAAATAGCGAAACGCTTTGCCTCGGTGAGTTTCGCGGCATTCCGAATTCGATGCCTCGGTTGTCGAAATTCAGTTGCCTTTGAATTTCGGGTGATCCCTCTTGAGCATGTATGCTTCTGCTACTTGTTCTACATCAGACTTCTTCCGCAAACAGCGAAACGCTTTGCCTCGGTGAGTTTCGCGGCATTCCGAATTTGATGCCCCGGTTGTCGAAATTCAGTTGCCTTTGAAATTAGGGTGATCCCTCCTAGGCATGTATGCTTCTGCTACTTGTTCTACATCAGACTTCTTCCGCAAACAGCGAAACGCTTTGCCTCGGTGAGTTTCGAGGCATTCCGACTTTGATGCCCCCGTTGCCGAAATTCAGCTGCCGTTGAATTTCAGGTGATCCCTTTGAGCATGTATGCTTCTGCTACATGTTCTACACCAGACATCTTCCCCAAACGGCGAAACGCTTTGACTCGGTGAGTTTCGCGGCATTCCGACATCGATACCCCGGTTGCCGAAATTCAGTTGCCTTTGAATTTAGGGTGATCCCTCTTGAGCATGTATGCTTCTGCTACTTGTTCTACATCAGACTTCTTCCGCAAACAGCGAAACGCTTTGCCTCGGTGAGTTTCGCGGCATTCCGAATTCGATGCCCCGGTTGCCAAAATTCAGTTGCCTTTGAATTTCGGGTGATCCCTCTTGAGCATGTTTGCTTCTGCTACATGTTCTACATCAGACATCTTCCACAAACAGCGAAACGCTTTGACTCGGTGAGTTTTGCGGCATTCCGACTTCTATGCCCCGGTTGCTGAAATTCAAGTGCCTTGAATTTCGGGTGATCCCTCTTGAGCATGTATGCTTCTGCTACTTGTTTCTACATCAGACTTCTTCCGCAAACAGCGAAAGCTTTGCCTCGGTGAGTTTCGCGGCATTCCGAATTGATGCCCCGGTTGTCGAAATTCAGTTGGCCTTTGAATTTCGGGTGATCCCTCT
>CAXHTJ010000937.1:0-60105 GCA_964019445.1 Populus tremula
CCACAGTTAGTCTTGGTGGTGTGCATATTTCTACATTCATTTAAATGCAACTATGCGATAACATCTATCATAGCCATGTTTCAAAAGGTAACCCCAAGATGAAGATACAGGTTGTCCCTCAAGTACATTGTTGTTTTCAACTGTTGCTGGAGTTCACTAGATCATGGAATGTTTTTGAACAATATTGCCCCTGTGTGATTGAATATGCTCGTTCATTGATTATCCTTCTTTGAACCACATTGTCCTCGTTCACTGATTCTTCCTTTAATCATCTTTCTTTCCCACCAGCTAATATGAAACTGTTTGTTTTCCTTTCTAAGGTCCACTGTATTGCCCCAGGTGTCTCAACTTTCAAGGAGTGTCGAGAATTGATGTCATTTCTATCAAGATTTTGTAGACTCAATCGATGTTCTTCTTTGTTTGATAATCTTTCTTGTTCTGGAATCAAATCTCATATTTCAAATCATGTATTCAAGTCTAATTGTTGAAATGAAATCAGAGAGATCAGTTTTTGAAAATCTTTTGAAAATCAAGCTTTTTGATCAAAGACCCAACACACGTATTCAAATATGCAATCCTTTGATTGTCTTGCATTTTGAAAACAGAAATTGACCCGTTGGAGATTAAAATGGCTTTTTCCATGGTTCTTTGTCAATTTAATCTTGATTTGGGTATATCTTTTGATGTCTGTGATGAGGTGACATTTTTGAATTTCAAAAAAGATGCTCAGGCTTTATCAAGAAAGGTTGTTTCTTTTCTTAGCATTTATTTTATCAGCATGCATAATAACCAGTAGCTTAATTCATGAAGTCACGACCCTTATGGAAAAACTCTTCAAGTTTTGAGAGCGCCATTTATCGGTTCAAATTGCTTGCTTGATTAAAAAGGGCTTTTAAAAACGTAATGCAGGCTATGGTTCATGGCTATGAAAGAAAGGAATTTCAAAGGCTCAAAAGGTGTTTGAGGGTTTCAAAGACCTAGGATCAACATCAATATTCATCAACTTCTTTTCTCTTGTTGTCTTTGTAGAGGAAACGACATATAACCTTGTTAACCTCAAAGTTCAGACTTTTCTTAACATAAGTCATAATGCAAATCCACCTTTCCTTGATGAATAACCAACCTTAATCATCTGATAACATCAGAGGCTTTATAATGGATACCAAAAGTCACGTTTATAGCTTAGTCTTTTTTCTGGTATTGACTTTTGTTGTGCCTTTCCTTGATTGAAATTTCTTTTGCTCTTCATAGACTTGATAGGCGTTCTCCTTCCTTTATCTTTGACTTGTATTTAAGTGAAGGCAATTTCAACTTCCTTTTTTCATTCTTTTTTTTTTTTTATAGCCTTCCTCAAAATTTTCTTATATGCCCCCAGTCTATGTGTTTTCTTTTAGCTCTCTCTCAATCATTGGACCTTTGTTCTAAGCCTTCCCCTTTATCCATTAATTATATCAATGTCTCCAAAATATCTCTCATTTGCCCCCAGTGTGGGGTGTGATCCTAGTCAGGGTTTTTTGAAAGAAAATATTTACCAGGCTCAAAATGGGACTACAAGGGATATAATCTTTAGAAAGTGAAGGGATATCAAAGATGGCCTTTTCTCATTTCAAGCAAGGTCGGTTAGAACCGATAAATTTTGACCTCATCCAGTGTAATGATTGGGACTTGTAAGAATCATGATTCACGAGTCCATAACTACCGAATCCACTACATGTCATTATGCATACCTAAAACTTAGCTATATGATGTGTGGTTCAGTTTCAGGTATGAGTTCAAAATTGTTTGGTCACCTCATGTCATTTTCAAGCATGAGTCATTTCTGTAATCAAAACACTTTTAATCTTCCGGATTGATTAACCTTTATCGCATGTTGGAGTTTGATCAAAATATTTTGTCAGAATAAAATGCTAAACATCTGTTGATTTCAAAACAACAAAGAGACAAAAGCAAGGCATGTTTCGTTGAAGGATGAGATGTGATCCCAAAACAAAATGCAGAATTCCATAACAATATGATTGACTTCATCGCATTCTTGAATAGCTTTTCTGGCAATATCTGTGTTTTGCCAAGCATTTTCGATCACATGTCATTTGAAGATGTTCAGGGGACAATATAGCCAATGACACCCTCTTTCACAGAATCTACTCGTCTTTTGCTCACCAACTTCCAGAATCGATTCTTGAAATTCTTGTAACTGTTCAATCGAAATGGCTGAGGACCCCACCATGGCATCACATCTCTTTTCTGGATTATACCACCTAGAAAAGCGGTTGCATGGGATTTGTCAGAGTCAGGCAAAAGTCTGGGGCGTAACAGATGCTAGTAGACAAAGTCGAGTGGCATAGGTATATCAATCTTAGCAAAGATATTGGAGCAGTTGATGCTAACAGCAAGCATGACTGAACCATATAGCCAAGGTTTCTCACCTTGAGTGTCATCTTTCGATTCATTTCTCATAATTATTCTGGAATCCATGGCATAACCTTCAATCTTTTCATCTTCATAGCTTGCTCAATTCCTTCAGCAATTCTTACAACAATATTATGTCAATCTTCCAATGTTGTTATGGTTGTTTGAGGATTGTTGGAACCTTCCAACAGCTTAGGTAATCTTGGTAGCGCGCAACACCTCACTATTGACATGTGGAATCATGCATGTCTCAACTGGAAAAGAACTGATGAATCTAAAACTCTTTGTCTCATCTTTAATAGCTCATAGATAGTGCAACAAACAAACACCTGTAGAGGGAGTTCTGCTATATTAAAGTATCATTCTTCTTCATGTTTTTCAGGCTAGGCATGTCTCTTCTCTCTTCTTCTGCGTTTTAATGTTGACATTTGTAGGAGAAAATTGTAGATGATCTGAAACAATTGCATTGCTTCTTGGATTCCCCACTGCAAAGCCACAAACAGATCTTTGTCGAGAGAGCTCTGGTATGTTGAAGTTCAATGTACAATCATGTTTTTCATACCAACATCTTGTGTTGTGGACTGGAATGGAGTTCACAGCAGATGTGGCTAGAAAGAAGGCTCTACTTATAGCATGAAAGGCCTGACAGCTATTGGGTGCCATTGAAAGACGTGGAGGCAGTGAATAATTAACAGTGTAGCTGAACCAAAAAAGGGATTGTCTTTTATTGATTACTGAAGGTGTTGCTGCCGTTCATGACTAAAATGAAGGAGAGGTGGTGCCACTTCATTGTTTATGGCCCCTACTAGTAGAGTGCTGAGGAGAAAAGTCAAGTATGTTTTCCTTGTGTGGGACATGGACTGAGAATTCTTCCACAGGAGGCTGTGCAGACATTCCCTTTCCATTCTTGAAGTTCAACACATTGTTCAAGCAAATCAAAGAGCCTAGCTACTTCACATTTGATGCTCTAAATTTCCTTTTGACAAACGATCTCTTGCCAACCTCTTTCTTCATTTTCCATCTCTTTTCAATTAGGTGTAGCAGAGCTTATATGAGGAACCCACCTTTCAACTTGGTGCATGCATGCATGATATAAACATGTGATCTATATTGCTTGACCGCTTTTTGTGATCGGCTTGTTTTAACTCGCAAGTGCACGAGTGTGCGATGTAGCAATTAACTCGGTAAGATCGAGGTCATATCCACAGAGAGCTAGATCTGGAAATTAAGCTAGGTAACAACAAAAAAAACTCAAGAGAAATTAAATTAACAATAACTTGGTTGAAAATAATTGATGGATTTGTTTTCAAAGATGAAAAAGTGTAAATAGATTTTAAAAGACAAGAAAAAGTAAGTCTTGGTCCAAATCAATTTTAATGGTGATGTATTGGTGATTTCTTCAACATATATAAGATAACTCAACCTAATATCAACGATGGTGATATTAGATCGGAAGATATTACAATGAAGTTTAAAAAAGATGAAGATTAATTATTGCTTAAGAATGAACAAGTACTTTCAAATTAAGTAAGACATTGAATCAAGCAATCTCTATACCAAAACTAAGGTTTGTGCATAAAAATTCAAGATTATAACATTACCTAAATGATTTCTAAAATTTCTTTGCAATAATAAAACATTCATGAAGAAGATGAGAAGATAATCATTAACATTCATTCATATCTTAAAGAACTCACCTCAATCACCATCATCCTTGATTTGGATCCAAGAAAGAGATTAGCCAACCATGATTATATATAAGAACACTTTAATAAACATGAAATAACTTGAATCAAACTGAAATAATAAGTTTTACAAACTAAAGAACCGAAATCTACAAAGAAGAACACAACAGAATTTCAGTAAAAATTCGGACACAAATCTGACTCTAACTTTGGACAGCAATTCGACCCTCTTAGAAGCCTCTCCTGGAGATGGATATTGACATATTTATAGGCAATTCTATGAGCTTTCCAGATCATTAAAGAACAGCTCATTTGGACATCGGAGTCAAAAGTTATGGGCAAAACACCGAAAGATGTTCTGGAAAATTAAATCAGGCCAGCTTGGAGAACACTTTGGTGCACGTTTTTCTTCCTCCTTTATGAGCTGTTTCTTTCTTCTTGTTGACCCAAAATAATGTCACAATGTCCCCTCCAGCTTTCCATCCATGTGCTTGCCCTCTTGAATCAATTAATTGCCCAAAATAAATCAAATATTATTTGTTGTGTGGACATGTAAGATCATGGATTGTGCTTGGGCTGATTTGGAGGCTGATTTGGGGGCTGATTTGGGGCTGGATTTAAACATCAAATAAGTATACAATTGTACCTATTATTTGGGCTAAGATTGACATTGAAACCTTGAGTGTTTGATGGTTGAAGTTTGCACACAACATAAGGTAAGTTTGGGCTTGAAATGGATCATATGATATTCTTTTCTAGAATTGGAAAATAATTGATTTTTTGGGCAAATTTGGAGCACTTATTTGAACCAAGATTTGCTTCAATCTTCAACTAAATTTCTCTTCAATTCTTTGTTCCGAATTCCGACGTTGAATTTTCTGAAATAATTCATTTAAGCTCCAAAAACCTATCGAAACATTAAAAGAAACTTCATTACTAAAAAGCACATCACTTATTATAAAAAATTCAAATAAAAATAATAAATACATATGTAAAATAAAAGTCTTAATGATACTTTTGATGCACAATCATATATGATGAACTCGCCCTTTGAGGGGTAACAATATGGTCGTAACTCTTGTATGATGGAACAAGAATCGTGATTTTTGCCCAAACTCTACAATGAAAATTTTCTGAGTGACGACCATTGTGTCACCCACAAGTCTTGAGTTCAAGATGCTTCAAGAAGGGTTTTCCCTGATGCAAATAACGATAGCACATACAACCTAAGGACAAGTTCTATTCATTATGTGAAAATGGGTAGGTTTTCTATCTGGTCTAAAAAAGGTCTCATATTTGCCTAGTGATGTTCTTTGTAAAGATAGTATGGGGGCGTTACAAGGAATAGTTAAGGCACGTATGCCCACCATTACCAAGTAGGCACTCAGATATGAGTTGGGAGTTTCACGCATCTAAACCCTGACCAATAGTCTTAGGGCAGATTGCTAGTTCCCCACCTAACCTAAAAGCTTGTGTGTGCTTTTAAAAATTAAAACAAGTGTGCATGAAACAATTCTATAAAATGCATGGAAACAAAAACAAAAACCAAAAAGATAAAATTGCAAAAACTTGAACACATCATATACACAAAGCTTAGTCCAATATTGTCAGAAACAGTACCTTCCCCAATGGAGTCGTCATTCTGTCGCACATCACCCGCTTGGTTTCATTAGGAGTCGCCACCTAGTAATTTATTGAAGGCTACTAGGAAATTGAATGTACTGGTCTTGTCAGAGATTCACGGGTAAGGGATTGGTTGTGGTTAGTAAAGGTATTAGCGCCCCTAACACACCCTACCTAAGGTAAGCTGCTTTGTGGCTTTGACGTGTTAAAGAAGTTTTAAAATTTTGTCTTTTCATCGGATATGAGAAATACAACTTACGTATAAGTTAATAATTCTGGACCGTGAGCAAATCAAAATATTAAATTCTTCTTTTGACTTTGCGATTTTATCATAAAAAAATATATATATATAAAAAATAAAACAAATACAAACACACACATTCACTTTTACTATATTATTGTTTCTTTTCTTTTCTTTTCCTTTTTTTGCTTCCACATTTACAAAATACAAATTACAAAAACTCAAAACTAGACAAATATTACATTAAACAATTTGGAAATTACAAAATGACCCAAAACAACCCGGAACAGTGTCAGGCTGACTTCTGGAGCTGCCAGAATAGGGGCGGCGCGTGGATTCACGCGCCGCCGCTGATGATGGTGGCAGAAACCGGTGGATTGGGAACCTCTTCCTCTTCTTTGTCTCCCTACGTTGGCGATGACCTGCAAAACAAATGAAAACACAACATGCATCTGATTTTAGTTTTTATTTCCTTTGTTTTTGAAATTTGCTTCGGTTTTTTCTTTTGAGATCTACCCCATTTCTCTGCCTCCTCCCTTCTTTGTTTCAGGAGGGTCGGTTTTGTTATGGGTTTGTCTTCGACGACTGTGCAGCTGCTTGTGGCTGGTCTGTGCAAAGGAGAGCTGGTCAGTGGAGACGAGGAGGACGACTCTGTGGTGTGCGGCCGGGGGGCTGGTCTGTGGGGTATTGTTGAAGTTGGGTTGTTACTGTTGAGGGAGAGGCTGGCCTGTTGCAGCCAAGAGAGGGAAGTGGCTGGCTGCTGTGGGCACTGTTGAAGGCCGGTTAAAGAAAGAAGAGTTGTTGGTTGTGTTGAGGTGGAGAGTGTTGGGCGGCGGCTGGGGGAGATGGAGACCTGGTTTGTTCTGTTTTGGCTGCAACCGAGAGAGGGATTAGGGAAAAATGGAGGGGTAGCGAGAGAGGCGAACTCGTGGGGGGAGATGGAGGATTACGACTTGAAGATGAGAAGAAATGGGGGAAGATCGGTTGTCTTGGAGAAAGAGAGAGGTCGTGGCTGAGGTTTTGAAAGTGGAAGAGGGGGGGGGGGCAGCCGACCTTTGTAAATAGGGAAAGGGAGGCTTACGGGCCCTGTTCTCTCTTGGTTTTTTGTTAAATGGGAAGGGGGGCGGCCAGTTCTGTTTTGTTTTCTTTTGGGTCCGGGGACTTGAGCGGCGACTTCAGTTAAGAAGACGGAAGGGTTATGGGTTTTAGGGTGTTTTGTGGTTTATGGTTTTTTGTGATTCCCTTTAATGTGCAAAATTGCCCTCCTCTTGTGTGTGTTGAAGACTAGCATATATAGGCAAAAATGTTGCTAGGTTTCCAAACTTGGTCCCTCAACTTCTTTCTTTTTGTAAATTTGATTTTTCTTAATTTTTTTGTATTTTTTGAAAACAAGCAATATCAACATTGATTCAATGAGGAAAATTAATAATTTTAAAAATGACGCGTGAAAAGTTGAATGCGTTCGAAGGACCTTTGAAAATGCTAAAAATGATGCAAATAAATTAAAACTTATTTTTTGGATTTTCGATGTTTTTTTGCTATTTTTGAATTTTTCTGAAAATTTATCAAAACATGGGTCAAAAATTGGGTAGCAACATAGGGATTCTAGGCATAGGAGGAATTTTGATGATTGGGTGATGTAGATTGAAATTTGGGTAGTATTAAGTTGAAAATCCCAATATTTAAGGGAAAAACTGACCCTGAAGCTTACTTAGAGTGGGAGAGAAAGGTAGAGATGATTTTTGACATTCATAGGTACTCGGAAGAGAATAAGGTTAAGTTAGTTGTAGTGGAGTTTACTGACTATGCCATGGTTTGGTGGGAGAGATTGGTGGTAGAAAGAAGAAGGAATAGAGAAAGACAAGTTAGCACATAGGAGGAGTTGAAGACGATAATGAAGAAGATGTATGTTCCTAAACATTATTATCGGGAGTTGTTTAATCGTTTACAAATGATTACACAGGGTAATACGAGTGTGGAGGAGTATCATAAACAATTATAGATGGCTATGATTAGGGCTAATGTTAATGAAGATGAGGAAGTGACTATGTCTAGGTTTTTGAATGGCTTGAATATAGACATAACTAATGTTGTGGAGTTGCAATCATATGTTAATTTGGAGGAGTTAGTACACTTAGCCATTAAGGTTGAAGGACAGTTGAAAAGGAAGGGTAACACACGATCTGGAGCTTAAACGGGGTCCTTTTCAGGTTGGAGAATGAATTATAGGAGAGAGCGTGGGGCACCAACAAAGCCATTGATGGCTTCCAAAAATGTCGAACCTACCTTCATGAAGAAGTAGGTTGCAACCAATGAACAAAAAATTAAAGGAGAAGTCCAACCAAAGCGTAATTGTGATATAAAGTGTTTGAAGTGTCAGGGATTGGGACATTATACATCAGAGTGTGCAAATCAGCGAGTTATGATTCTAAGGGATAATGGAGAGATTGTGTCCACTAGTGAGGAGTTTGATTGTGATGACATGCCACCACTTAAGGATGCTAGTGATTTAGAGTATGCTGTTGGTGATAAAGTTTTTGCGATTAGACGGTCGCTTAGTGTTCAGACTAAGAAGGATGATGTGGAGCAACAAAAGGATAACATCTTCCATACTAGATGCCTAATCAACAATAAGGTATGTAGTATGGTCATTGATAATGGTAGTTGTACTAATGTTGCTAGTGTTTATTTTTGTTAAAAAGTTGAGATTGAATACCGTAAAGCAGGAGAGGCCTTATCAGCTTCAATGGTTGAATGAATATGGTGTTGTTAGGATGAATAGACAGGTGGTGATTTCTTTTTCAGTAGGTAAATATAAGGATGAAGTGTTATGTGATGTTGTGCCTATGCATGCTACTCATCTATTATTAGGGAGGCCTTGGCAATTTGATAGAAAAGCCAATCACGATGGGTTTAAGAGCAGGTATTCATTGGACAAGGATGGAGGGATTTATACACTTGTCCCACTCTCATCAAAGCAAGTGTATGAGGATTAACTTCAGTTGAAGAAGGGTTATGAGGAAGAGCAACATGTTTCGGCCAAAGTGGAGGAACAAAAAGATTCAACCAAAATGGAAAAACAAGCTGAACAACATGGTGAGGATGTGAGGAAAAGAGAAAAGAAAGTGAGCCATGAGTTGGAAACAAAAGGGAACAAAGTTTCGGCCCTTAGGACATTAGGCGAGGGTCACGACCAAGAACAAAAAAATCAAAGGAAGGCCAAGAGTGGAGAGAAAATAAGTGGAGAGAAGAAAGAAAGGGTGAGAAAAGAAGAGTGTGTAGAAAAAGTGGGGAAACACAACTTTTTTTGCAAAATCTAATGATCTTAAACATGCATATCTTTTTGACTTGCCTATTGATTAGTACTTAAAAATGCATTTTGATCAAGGTTTTATTTCATCATTTTGCACTTGAAGTATCAATAACTCCTTAATGAAAGCATGTTATAATAACAAGTTTGATACTATAAGATACCTTAATTTATGGTAAATGTTCATCTTAAATGCTGGCTTATCACATAAATCAAAGGATTGATTGATGAATTCAACTACTGAAATTGTGAAGATAAAGAGAGGGTGAAGTGATGCAACCATATTATTCGATAGTTTCACCCACATTTAACTAGTGTTTTGCCTATGTTTTATATATAAAATGCCTTGATATTCTTTGTTTTATGTTTTGAAAGCACTTTTGGATGAAAGATGCAAAAAGGAGTAAATTGGAGGTAATTGGCAAATTTGACCTTCAGTCGATGTTTTGTGCAGAGCGTGAGCTATAGAGGTTGAAATGAAGTGATTCCAGTGACATTAAAAAGCTAATATCCATTCCTTTTTGGACATCAAAGGAAAAAAAATAAAATAAGGAAGATCATGGAAATCGCAGCCTTCAAAGTCAAATCTCGCAATCTACCAGTGTTGACCTTTGTCCATTCCAACTTGAATATCTGGAGAAAAAGAAGTTCAACTGATGCAAACTCAATTTGGTTGGATTCTTGACTTAAAGGGATATAAACGCTCCAAATTTCAGCCAAAAACGATGTCATATGAGGGAGATATAATTTTTTCAAAGATGACAACTGAATTCTACCAGCAAACAAGTTTCGTGAAGAAACGAGTCCAAATTACGTTCCAAAGCATCTAAACCGATATCCAAGTTTTTATCCCAGCAATTTAGCTCCTCTAAGTCAAAGCTTGAAGATTTCATGCAAGGCTATTTCTCCTTTTTTAGGAAAATAGTTACTGAAGTACTTAAATGTAAATAATTTACTTAAGGGAGGACTATTTTGTAAAATAGAGATTAGGGTTTCCTAGGATATAAAAAGAATGAGAGAAGAGAAGGTGGGCAGCCAGCCAACAAGAGAAAAATGCCCCCCTCCTCTAAGAAACCCTTAATCATGCATTCTTCCTTCTTTTTGATTAGTTGTTCGACAAACATGCAAGGCTAAACTCGTTTTCTTGGTTGCAAGGACATGGAAACCTTCGGATTTCAGGAACTGTGAGATTTATTTTAGTTTTTCTTTTCAGTTTATATGATGAATATGTTTGTTCTGCTATTCTTATTTTTCATATGATTGTTTATTTTAATTGCTAGAGCGGACTCTAAGTTATTATTGTAGACAATCTATTGCTAAGTTTGATATCAAAACTGGAGCTGTGGTATATAAACTTGTGAAGCAACTGAGTTTAATAATTTTGACGGATCTACGTTATTAATCTTAGAAAGAACATTCAATCAAATCAAACATATACTGTGGACAATTATGTTTTCTTGATTAATCAACTTATCTAGTTCTTAAGGCTGCCATTGAATTAAATTACTAGTGTAGACACTGTGATTGTTTGATGGTTAGGGTTAGTTATACGGTGGATTCGTTAACTAACCAATGTTAAGAAGAGATAAATATTCAGAATATAAATTGATGTTTCGTTTCCATGATTAGTTCTGATTTCTGTAGGTCAATGTGTGCTTGCGACCAAGGTTTATTCTCTTGATAATTTTCTGATTTTATTAAATTTCATTTGGTAGTTTTCTGTTTTCTTTTGCTTTAGTCAAGATTGATAGTTTGGTCATTCCATGCGACTTTTATATTCTTGATATGGAACATGAATCTTATGATTCATCAAACATCACTCCTATATTGTTTGGGAGACCATTCTTGAAAACTGCGAATACAAAAATTGATTGTGGTAAGGATACTTTGTCTATAGAGGTAGGAGATGAAAAAACTAAATTTAATTTTCATGATGCAATGACATATCCTTATAGCAATGTTTATTCTATCATATTTTATGACCAAGTTGATAAGTGTGTGCAACAAGTTTGTGATTTTGATAGTGAGGATGAATTAAGCGTGGCTTTGAGTAGTGACTATGATTTTACCAAGATAGAAGAGATGGAAAGGCATATATGTGTTCCCCAAAACATGCATGAATCAGCATTGGATTTGCAAGGTTTGCAAATTATCCTCCATGATGCAAGAGTCATTTACCTCATCACGAACAATGAATGGGTGGCGCCTATCCTTTTGATGCCCAAAATTGGAATTACATTGGAAGAAATACAAAATGATGCTTATGAGAATGCAAGGATTTACAAAGAAAAAACTAAGAGTCTTGATGACCAAGTGATTACAAGAAAATAGTTTAATGTTGGAGACAAAGTCCTTCTTTATCATTCGTGTTTGAAACTTTTTCCTGAAAAGTTGCGCTCTCGTTGGATTGGACCCTTTGTTGTTTCTAATGTTTTTCCTTATGGTGCAGTTGAAATTACAAGTTTAGAAACCAACAAAGTACTCAAGGTCAATAGGCATCACTTGAAACCTTTCTATGAAGGTTGAACGGTAGAACTCATTGCTTCTGTGGAGTTAGTTGAACCAATCTATGAAGAATGAGCATGCAATATGTCAAGCCAATGACTTAAAACAAAAGCGCTTACTGGGAGGCAACCCAACCAAAAAAAAAAAGATTTGCTTTTTTTTTTCCCTTATCTTTTATTTTTCGCATTTTACTTTATTTTTATCATTCTCTTATATTCCTTTTCTTTTGTTTCAACATTGAGGACAATGTTGTGTTTTAAGTGTAGGGGTATTGGGAGAATGTTGGTTTTTTTTATTTTGATTTTCTTTGTTGTTCAAAAAAAAAATAAAAAAATTCTATGTTTGATCTTTTGAACTTCTATTGGTTTATGAGAACGTGAGTATTATATATGAGAATTAATTAAGATAGATGAAGATATAAATCGAATGAAGGAGTGTGCATGCAAGTTTTAAGGTTTAATTGGTTTAGGGATTGACTTTGAGAATATGCCATGTTGACTTTATAGTGTAATACCCACTGCAAGCTTGCCTTCATCATTATATTCTTTGATTGTGCATTCTTTCAATGATATGCATCTCTAGAACTTGCTTTATATCTTGTTGAAATTACATTCGCATTGCATATATACACGAAGATGATAAAGGCATTAGGAATTTTAACCACTTGAACTCAAAAGCCAACCTAAAGCATATTATCCTTAGTGAGCCCCTTTTGAGCTTGTTTATCTTTTCTTTGCTTTATCCATGTATAAGCCTTAACTTTTTATATGTTTTCCTTTTCCCCTGGCCAAGGATTAGTAGAGCATATACTTGTGACATCTCATGAAATTATGGTTGGAAATTATGTGAAAAAAAAGAAGTGATGCTTGATGAAAAGATAGGCAAAGTTGCCGAAGGTGAAAAAAAAAGAGAAAAAAAAAACAAAAGAAAAAAGAAAGAAAGAAAGAAAGAAAGAAGTGTTCTTTTTTGTTCTTAAGATTTTATGTTGAAAGAGCTTGAAATCAAAAAAAGTTAAGCATTGGTGATTAAAGATGGAAAATTTATGTGCTTTGATGGAATATCTTGTTTGAAATATCATTTTTCAGAATGCTCTACTTTCTTTGGTTTGAATATTTCTTTTACTTTCTTTTACCTCACCTTAACCTTAGCCCCATTACAACAAGAAATAAGACCTTTTTGATTCATGCATTGCTTGTAATATGTTAGTAATGAAGATGAGATTGAAGAGCAAGCTTATGGTAGAACATATTCATTGATTGAATTTGAGAGATTTAAACACATAAGCCCTTAACACGTGAGTGTTGAAGTGTATATCAATGAGAGGACCTATCACTTTGGCATGACATAGATTTCATTTAAATCCTGACAATTAATTGAGTTTTGAAGTTTGCATGTAAATAAATTGATTAAAATTTATACTCTTTATCCTTTTTTATTTTATTCTTGTTTATAATGCATATATTCTTGGATATTGATGGGAGATTAGGAAATTAGTCATAGTAATTTGATTTTATTTAACTTCAATTTTATTTAACACTGTGATTGTTTGATGGTTAGGGTTAGTTATATGGCGGATTTGTTAACTAACCAATGTTAAGAAGAGATAAATATTCATAATATAAATTAATGTTTCGTTTCCATGATCAGTTCTGATTTCTGTAGGTGGATGTGTGCTTGCGACTAAGGTTTGTTTTCTTGATAATTTTCTGATTTTATTAAATTTCATTTGATAGTTTTCTGTTTTCTTTTGCTTTAGCCTAGATAACGTCCAAACCCTCCCTAAATTGCATATCATCTAGCATAAAAATCTGACTTGAATCTTCCTCGTGGGATCGACCCCTTGCTTGCTCTATATTATCTTTTGTGTTGTGTTTGAAGCTAGGGTAATTAATTTGTGCGACTGCGACATCGCAATATGAAGCTTAGAAAAGTGATGCTGGTTTAGTCCAAACTGGAACACTGTTTGATAATTGGGTCATATCTGGAGTTGTAGATCTCAGATTTAAGTCTGGTTTATATGGATAGAAAGCTAAGACATAGACCTAAAACTTTCATGTGGAGTCTAAGATTTTAAAAGGCCGTTTTCAAGTCTAATTTATAGCAATAATGGAGAAGTCCGAATTTGTCCTATAGCCCAGACACTGTTCAGTGTTCAGCCCATATCTCGAGTTCTAGAAGTCCAAATGACCTCAATTTCTTTTATCTAGAAAGCTGAGACAATTTCCTAGAACTTTCATGGTAAAGTTGGTTTAAATTCTGATGTTAGCAATGGCGTTTTGTTCAGAGAAGAAGATAAAGATTGTCACCAAGTCAAGATGTGGTCACCCACTCAACAATTATTCATCAAATTAATAGTTTCAAATTTTGGCCTATAAAAGGAGGCATTTTCGATGCATTTAGGCATCTTGGTGTTCAGATCAAGATCATGCTCTTGCTCTTCTTTTTTTTTTTTGTATTTTGTAATGTTCAAGTTTTATTTTATGTTATATAAATCTCTTGTTTATGCTTTTCATTTCCTTTCCTTTACTTATATAATTATGTTCTTATCTTGTTTATTTATGTTTCTTTCTTTTATTATATTTAGCTAAATTTATTATGTGAAGGTGAAAAGGTTACACTAATGGTGTAAAAATAAGTATACTATAAACTCAACATGGACTTTAATGCTTGATACTAACATGTTTTATATTTATTATCTTTCTCACTCTTAATACCTTGCTTGTTAAATGGTCAATCTAGTTTTGTGTTGAACAACCCTTGGTACAACAAATATTTGACACTTTCGTAGCCTAACTGTATGGTATAACCGACACCTATGCTATGAAAAGAACTTGATTTGTTGTTAACATAAGTTATCACCTTGAATACCTGATAATATTTACAAGTATTGACATTACTTGAATAAGATAATTAATGTAATCATGTTAACAATTTATAATCCAATTAGAACCTCTTTTGTGTATGGTTTCCAATTGAGTAATAAGAGTTTATACTATACTTGTTTGAAACACCATTAGTGGATTCTCTAACCTTGACATTTGTTTTTATTATTGTTTAATCCTCACATTAATCTTACATCTCAAAGTCCTCTTTATTGCTGTTATTGTTATTGTTGTTGTTGTTATTGTTGTTGTTGTGTTGTTGTTGTTATTTATAATTTATATAGTTAACCTCTCTATGGTTCGACCCCGGTCTTGTCGGGTTATTTATTACTTCGACACTTGGGAGAAGACATCAATCTTTTGGTCATGTCACCTATGATTTTACTTGTGTATAAGGAGGCATTCTTTATCTCAGATGATTTAGATTCTTGTGTTCCTAGTGTTGTTAAAGTTCTTTTGCAGGAATTTGAGGATGTCTTTCCGGATGACATTCCTAGTGGTTTGTCGCCAATTAAAGGTATTGAGCATCAAATTGACTTTGTTCCAGGAGCATCTATACCAAATAGGCCGGCTTATAGGAGCAATCCTGAAGAGACTAAAAGTGCTTGTACCTGTTCCAGACATGTGTGAAATGAAAGAATTGGAGGACTCACCTGATAATCGGACCTTTGCTTCAATTAGCCAGCGAATATCTTCAGGAATTCCATGATTCATTAACAACCTCAATCTTGCACACCTAGCATGGTAAATTTTATTGATCGTATTTGGAGGCAAAGCGGGAAAATACCTTTTCAACTTTTCAAGAGTGGTGTCCATTTTCAAATAAAAATTGGGGAAAAGATTCAAAGAAGGGAGAAAGAGCAGAGAATTATACAAATATATACAAGTATCAGTTATTTAGGAAACTGAAAGAACTGACTTAAGTTACGGAGTACCGTTATCCGCCATTTGACCGGGGTGAGAGAGAGACTAGCAAAACAATAGATACACCAAAACAAAACACAAAAAAATGTGAGAAAAAGAATCAATCTTTATGTACAGGATCACTCAATTCAATAGAGTCATTTTCAACCGAAAAATTGTCAAAATAAACTTTCAAACGATGCCCATTTACCTTGAAAACATTGCCATTCTTTGGATTCTCAATATCACAAGCCCCATATGGATACACATGTTTCACAATAAAAGGACCGCTCCATCTTGATCTTAGTTTTCCAGGAAATAAATGGAGTCGAGAATTATAAAGCAAAACTTTTTGACCAACATTGAATGTTTTTCTAAGTATTTTCTTGTCATGAAACTCTTTGATTCTTGCTTTATGAATTCTCAATTTGTCAGATGCATCATTTCTTATTTCCTCAAGCTCATTTATTTGTAATTTTTGTAGCTGACTAGCATCATCAAGGTTTGAATTGAAAGCTTTAATAGCCCAATAAGCTTTATGTTCAATTTCAACAGACAAGTGACAAGGTTTTCCATAGACTAGTCTATAAGGTGACATACCTAATGATGTTTTATAAGCAGTTCGATAAGCCCAAAGTGCATCATTAAGTCTTAAAGACCAGTCTTTCCTATTAGGGTTCACTGTTTTCTCCAAGATCTGTTTGATCTCCCTATTAGCAAGCTCTACTTGTCCACTTGTCTGAGGGTGATAAGGGGTGGCAACTTTGTGTGTGATTCCATATTTCTTCATTAAAGACTCAAATGGCTTGTTGCAGAAATGTGTTCCACCATCACTTATCATGGCTCGAGGGATTCCAAATCGACTTAAAATTTTCTTTCAAAAACTTTATCACTGTTTTGTGATCATTGTTTCGACTTGGAATTGCCTCTATCCATTTTGAAACATAATCTACTGCGACAATATGTACAAGAAACCAAATGATGGAGGAAATGGACCCATGAAATCTATACCCCAACAGTCAAAGATCTCAATGACAAGAATAGGATTTAAAGGCATCATGTGACGTTTTGAAATAGATCCCAACTTTTGACAATTTTCACAAGTCTTGCAGAATGCATGTGAGTCTTTGAACATGGTGGGCCAGTAAAATCCACTTTGTAAGATTTTTGCAGTTGTCTTTCTTGATGAGAAATGACCCCCACATGCCTCAGAATGACAAAATTTAATGACACTACTTACCTCATTGTCAGGAATGCATCTTCGAAATATTTGATCAGGACAATATTTGAATAAATAAGGGTCATCCCAATAAAAGTTCTTCACTTCGTTCAAGAACTTTCTTTTGTCTTGGGTACTCCAATGAGCTGGCAATTGTCCTGAAACAAGAAAATTAACAATATTAGCAAACCAAGGCATCGTAGAGACGAAAATAAAGATTCATCAGGAAAGTAGTCATCGATTGGTGTGATGTCAGATCTCGAATCGGTTGTCAATCTTGACAAATGATCGCGACAACATTTTCGGTGCCTTTCTTGTCTTTGATTGTGATATCAAATTCTTGAAGTAACAAAATCCACCGCACCAATCTAGCCTTAGAATCTTTCTTAGAAGAAGATATTTCAATGCTGCATGATCACTAAAAACAACAACAGGTGAGCCAACAAGATAAGATCTGAACTTGTCACATGCAAATACTACTGCAAGTAATTCTTTTTCAGTGGTAGTGTAATTCATTTGAGCACTATTTAAAGTTTTACTTGCATAGTAAATCACATAAGGTTTCTTATCTTTTCTTTGTCCCAAGACAGCACCCACGGCATAATCACTAGCGTCACACATTATTTCAAAAGGTAATGACCAATCAGGAGGTTGAATGACAGGAGCAGAAGTAAGCAAGTTTTTAAGTTTAACAAAGGCTTCTTCACAATGTTCAGTCCATTCAAAAATATTATCCTTTGTTAGAAGGTTACTCAAGGGCTTAGATATTACACTAAAATCTTTGATGAACCTTCTGTAAAAACCAGCATGTCCTAAGAATGATCTAACATCTTTAACAGATTTTGGTGTTGGTAAGTTGGCAATTAACTCGATTTTAGATTTGTCAACCTCAATTCCTTTCGATGAAACAATGTGACCAAGTACAATGCCGTTTGTTACCATAAAGTGACATTTTTCCCAATTCAGTACAAGATTCTTCTCTTCACACCTGCTCAAAACCTTTTCTAAGTTAGTCAAACAATCATCAAATGAATCACCAAAAACAGAAAAATCATCCATAAAAATCTCAAGAAAACGTTCAACCATATCACTGAATATGCTAAGCATGCATCTTTGAAACGTGGCTGGTGCATTACATAATCCAAAAGGCATCCTTCGATATGCAAAAGTACCAAATGGACATGTGAAAGTAGTCTTCTCTTGATCTTCCAATGCAATTTCAATTTGATTGTAACCTGAATAACCATCTAGGAAACAATAAAATTCATGACCTGCAACTCTTTCTAGGATTTGATCCATGAAAGGTAAAGGGAAATGATCTTTTCTAGTCATTGAATTAAGTTTCCTATAGTCAATGCACATGCGCCAACCAGTAACAGTCCTAGTTGGAATTAACTCATTTTTCTCATTTGTTATCACAGTGACTCCAGACTTTTTGGGTACAACTTGGGTAGGACTTACCCATTTGCTGTCAGAAATAGGATAAATGATTCCATTATCTAGAAGCTTAATGACTTCATTTTTCACTACTTCTTTCATATTAGGATTAAGCCTTCGTTGCATTTCTCTAGAGGGTTTAGCATTTTCCTCCAAATAAATCTGTGTGTGCAAATCAAAGGGCTAATTCCTTTTATGTCAGCTATGGTCCATCCTAATGCATTTTTGTGCATTTTCAGAGTCTGTAAATAAGTTTGGAAGAGATTATTACCGGAAAAGTTTCATTTTCTCCCAAAAATGAGTATTTGAGATTAAATGGTAATGGCTTTAATTCAGGTTTTGGTGGTTGAACACTTGAAGGTATAGGCTTAATTGATCGTGGTGGGAATTCTTTAATTTGTGGTCTCCAATTGCATGCCTTTGATTCTTCCTGAAAGTAGACCATTTGCAAATCATCAGATTCATCAATCTCAGTTTCACTAGAAGTGGTTTGAAATTGATCATGAACTAATTTTTCAATAAAGTCCACTTCCTGTAAATCATTATCATCTCCAGGTTGCTTGTAAATGTTGAAAATATTCATCTCCAATGTCATGTTTCCAAATGATAGCTTCATCAGTCCATTCCTACAATTAATCAATGCATTAGAAGTGGCAAGAAATGGACGTCCTAAAATGACAGGAATTGAATTACATGCTTCAACAGGTTGTGTATCCAAGACAACAAAATCACAGGGTAAATGAATTTATCAACTTGTACTAACACATCTCAACTATTCCTCTAGGCACTTTTACAGATCTATCAGCAAGTAAAAGAGTTACAGAGGTTGGTTTTAACTCACCTAGATTGAGACTTTGAAAAACTGAATATGGAAGTAAATTCACACTAGCTCCAAGATCAAGTAAGGCTCTTTCAATTTTATGTTCTCCAATAAAGCAAGAAATTGTAGGACAACCAGGGTCTTTATATTTCAAAGCATTATTTTCTGAAGAATGGCACTTACTTGTTCGGCTAAAAAGGCTTTCTTTTTCACATTCAGTTTTCTCTTCACAGTGCACAGATCTTTCAAAAATTTAGCATAGGAAGGAACCTGTTTAATAGCATCCAACAAAGGTATATTGATCCTTACCTGTTTGAAATTTCAAAGATTTCAGAGTTGTGATTGACTTTCCTTTGTTTGGTCATGGCATGAGGAAATGGAAGTGCTGGCGGGGAATCAGCCTTTTCTTTGCAATGTTCAGGTTCAACCCCTTCCTTACCCTCAGAGATAGACTCATCATCTTTCTCACAAGGTTCAAGATGGGTTTTTCAATAACCTTACCACTACGAAGAGTGATGACTGATTTGACTTGATCCATGTGTTGGCTTCCAGAACTACTTGCATTTGCATTGTATTGCCCCTTTGGATTTTGCTGTGGTTGAGAAGGAAACTTACCTTTCTCTTGGAAACTGAGAGCAGATGTTAATTTTGCAAGAGCATCTTTAAAATCTGTCATGCTTTGAGCAAGTTGAGTGTTGATTGTCTCCTGCTTTTCAATGAATGCATGCAATGTTTCCTCAAGATTTCTTCTAGGAGGTGGAGCATAAGGAGGTGCATATCCATGAGAATTTTGGAAATTATGGTGTGCTTGAAACGGTGGCTGTGAAGTTTGTGCATTATTGCTATCACTCTTCCAACTAAAATTTGGGTGATTTCTCCAACCAGGGTTATACGTTTGTGAGTATGGGTTATGGTTGGGCCTTTGGAAACTGTTTAAAGCATGGGCTTGTTCATGGAGGCATTCCTTAAAAGAAGGCAAAGTTGGACAATCATTTGTTGAGTGTTCCTTGGTTTCACAGATTTGACACACAATGTCTTGAACAGATTTTAATTGACCACTCTTTTTCAATTCTAGTGCCTCGACTTTTCTAGCTAAAGATGCAAACTTGGCTTGGAGGTCATGATCTTCCCTAAGGTTGTGCATACCTCCACTAGATGTATGAGGTTGAGTTTTACTGGTGCCTCATAAGTACCTGTGGTGTCCCAATTTTGAGCATTTTGGCTAGCAAGTCTAGGTACTCCATTGCTTCATTAGGGTCTTTATCTTCAAAGTTCCATTGCACATCAATTCAACCATTTGCCTATCTCTAGGTGTTAAACCTTCATAAAAATGTGAAACCAATCTCCATGTTTCAAAACCATGATGAGGGCAAGTATTAAGCAAATCTCGATACCTATCCCAACATTGGTAAAATGTTTCTCCTGGCTTTTGAGTGAAAGTGATGATTTGTCTTTTGAAAGAGTTTGTTCTGTGAGATGGAAAAAACTTCTTTAAAAATTGTTGTTGCATTTCATCCCAAGCACGAATAGATCTTGGTCTCAAATTTTGTAGCCATGTTTTAGTTTTATCTTTTAATGAAAAAGGAAAAAGCTTTAATCTAATGGTGTTCATGCTACAATTTGAGTCATTATATGTATTACAGACCTCCTCAAATTCCCTTAAATGCAAGTATGGATTTTCTAGGTCTAAGCCATGAAAAGAGGGTAAAAGTTGAATAATGTCTGGCTTAAAATTAAAATGAGATGCATCAGGAGGGAAAACTATGCATGGGGTGCACTTGTTTTTGTGGGATTCATGTGGTCTCTAAGTGTTCTTATACGGTTATTCTCATTATTCTCATTATGAAGCGATTGATTATCTTCTTCGGCCATATTTTCTGAAAATGATGAGGATACCCTACAAAGTCTACCACTTAATGTACGTGACCAAACTCTCATGCACGTGTAAGAAGAGAATAAAAAGAAGAAAAAGAAAAACAAAACAAAGAAACAAAATAGATAAAATGAAAAGTGAAAAGAGAAATAAATTAAATATTATAATTTATACAAGAATTTACCTCCCCGGCAACGACGTCAAAAACTTGACACGACCAAAAGCTTGATGTCTTCTCCCAAGTGCAGGAGTGTCGAAGTAATAAATAACCCGGCAAGACCGGGGTCGAACCATAGAGAAGTTAATTGTATAAATTATAAATAACAATACAACAACAACAAAACAATAATAGTAATAGTAATAATAATATTAATACTCAGGCGTTGTTATACCTGAGAATGCTCTAAAAGATCGGGTCACAGGTTTCCAGCCTATATACTGATTTTATGAAAAGATCAAAAATATATATTATATAATATAAACAGATTTCTGATGCGAATAAACAAGGCAAGACCAACAATGTTAGGATCCTTGATCAAACACAGAGCATACTTAATGTACATAAAATATAACAAGAATGTAAATAATAATAATAATAATAATAATAATAATAATAATAATAATAATAATAGTAGTAATAATAAAAGAAGAGGAAGAAGTTAATGAGAACTTTGAGCTGAAAGATTAATGTAAGGATTAAACAATGATAAAAATAAATGTTAAGGTTAGAGGTTCCACTAATGGTACTTCAAATATAAACTCTTATTATTCAATTGGAAACCACACACAAAGGAGGTTCCAATCAGATTATAATTGTTAACATGATTACATTAATTATCTTATTTGAGTAATGGCAATACTTGTAAATATTATCAGGTATTCATGGTGATAACTTATGTTAATAACAAATCAAGTTTCTTTCATAGCACATGTGTAGGTCATACCATACGGTTGGGCTATGAAAGTGCCAAGCATTTGTTGTACCAAGGGTCGTTCAACACAAATCTAAATTAACCATATGAAATGATGAAAGTTCTAGGAAATTCTCTTAGCTTTCCAGGACAAAAAAGATGAGGTCATTTGGATTTCTAGAACTCAAGATATGGGCTGAACACTGAACAGTGTCTTGGATGCAGGACAGATTCAGACTTCTCCGTTGTTGCTATAATTTGGACTTGAAAAAGGCCTTCTTAGATTTTTCTGTCCACATTAAAGTTGTAGGCCTATGTCTCACCAAATCTGTGTAAGGATTTGAGATCATTTGGAGATCTAGAACTCGAGATATGACCCAATTACCAAACAGTGTTCCAGTTTGGACTGCACCTACATCTCTTTTCTAAGCTTCGCCCTCTCTTTGTCTTCACAAATTTCAGTAGTTGAGTTCATCAATCAATCCTTAGATTTATGTGATATGCCTGCATTTAAGATGAACATTCACCATATATTAAGGTATCTTATAGTATTAGACTTATTATTATAAAACATGCTTTAGTTAAGGAGTTATTGATACTTCAAGTGTAAAATAATGATATAAACCCTTGATAAACATGCACTTTTAAGTACTAATCACCAACCTAGCTTCACACTCCAATGCTGTTTATAAGCTTGCAGCAGCAAAAAAATGGTGCACATGTCTTTAATTTTGTTCTATAGTCAATCGGTTAGTTACACATGATATTAATTTTGTTTATGTAAACATATTTAATTTAAAGATTTATTTATCTTTAATATTCATCAAATATTTAATTAATGAATATGATATTTGATTAATGAATCTAGAGTAAAGATCAAGTTCTTGGAATAAAAATACTTTGCAAATAAAATTATAAAGTTGTTATAATTATGAGATCCCTATTGCATCAAAGCATTGCTCATAAATGTTCCTGGTCAATATCCTATTAAAATTGGACATTAATTAGAGTTGTTGAAACTAATATATCTTATGCCTTTTACTTTATGAAAGGAAGCACTTGTCCTCATAAACTGAGGTATGAGGGAGATCTAGAATTAATTAGGTGTTTGTTAGATGACATGCACACTGAACTGAACCGCATGAGAATTCTATATGGAGAGATCATGTAACAGTCTCAATTACTAGGACAACACATAATAGGTAACTGGAAATTTTAGGAAGTATTTTTTTAAAAAACATCCACTGAAATTTCTATCGAAATATTGGTGGAGTCTTTCCTATACTGGGAGGTCCCAAGTTATCGACAATACCAAATTTAAACTTCCTATGTCATTTTACAACTTGATTCAATTATCATGGATCTCAACCAAATGCATCATCATCAACAACATAATATATCTTATTCAATAGTATTACAAAATTCAAGTTCACAAAAGAAAACAATGCATAATTTAATTTCTACATATTATCATTACATAAAATATATCATGCATAATAATTTCATATAATGAAATTCAAGTAAAGGATCCAATTTCAACTATAAACATGCATGGTTAATGTCGCATGTCCCCGCACGGTGTTCGATGGTGATTTTTGTTCGTTTGCTTGATTTGAGAGTTGCCACCTAGTATTTGATTGAAGGTTACTAGGAAACCCAAATGTAATGGTCTTTACCAGAGATTCAATGATAAGGGACTGGTTGTGACTAGGGAAGGTATTAGCACCCCTAGCGCACCCTACTTGAGGTAGGCTGCTTCATGATTTGATGTGATTAAAATAAAATAAAATAAAATAAAACATTAATCAAATTCTTAAGCTTTAATAAATCAGTTATTAAATCCCAAAATATATGCAACAACATGTTCTTGCATTTTTTTTTATGAGAAATACTAGATTTTATTTTTCATTAGGATATTTAACCATATACAAATTAAAACATTTAATTCTTTTTCCTTTTTTATTTATTTTATAATTCAAGAATATACATAAAAAAGTACAATCACGCACACATCCATTCTCATTATGTTTCTTTTTCATTCACCCATATTTACATGTTAACAAAATAATATAAATTAAACAAAAAAACTAACAGTAATTTAAATATAGGTTCCAGCATGTAAAAATTACAAAACAGACCCCTGAGAATCCGTGAATTTACAGAGGAGGCCTTTTGGAACTGCAGGGATAGTGGTGACACGTCTTCTCCACGCGTCGCCATCTGGAACTGCAGGGATAGTGACGATGTGTCTTCTCCATGCGCCGCAACTGGCAACGCGTGGGTTCACGCATCGCTGTGAAATCCAGAGAGTGGGGGGGGGGAGATCCATAATGGCTTCCTCCCCTCTTCACCTTCCTGTTGACGATGAGCAATGTCGTTACTTGCAAAACACCAAAAAAACACAACAAGCAAGTCTGTTTTAGTTTTCCTTTCTCCTTTTCAGATCGGCTTCTCTTCCTTCCCCCTTTTCAGATTTGCTTCTCTCTCTCTCTCTCTTGCTTCAGATCTGCCAAATCTGGAGCCGGGTGTTGCACGTGTCTCCAACAGACCAGGCGTGTGGATGGCTGGATCGACAACTTCCCTCCTCCTCCTTCATTTATACACTGGCAGTGTCATCCACCGCTGCCATGGTTGGGAGACCGGCACCTTTAAAGTCTTGATTTTCTGCCTCCTTCTACTGACCTTCGGCCTCCCTTCTTATTTCTTCATCTTTCCATAATGAGCTGCTATTATTAGCAGAGAGGAAGTGCGGTTAAGGGACCTCTATTGTGTTTAGTTGGCGGGAATGCTGGAGGCCAGAGCTGCGGGTGCAGCTGTGCGTAGAGGAGGAGACGTTGCTGCACGATGAGGCTGAGAGAAGACTGGGAAGAAGACAGCGGAGGCTGCCGCTGTGTTTGGTCTGGGGAAGAAATGAGCGACTGTGAGAGTGAGAGGTTGTTTTGTTGGATCAGTTGTGATTTTTTTGAGAAGAAATCGAGAATTCAAAACCCCAAAGCAGGGGTTTCTTTGTTTTTTTTTTTGTCAAAAGGCTAGGGACCTGAGGGGGCTCTTGTGCTGAAGGTTGAAGACGAGAGGAAATGGGGGGAAGACCCCCATGGAAGAGAGGGGCTGTCCAGTTTTTTTGTAAAAGAGAAGGGAAGGGTGGCAATCGTTTGGCTTGGAGAAGAAAAAATTCAAGAGCCAACGGGGCTCTCTGATTTGTCTCTCGGCCAAAAGGACGGGGTGGCCTTTATTGGATTCCAAGGGTGGTGGCTGCAGAGAAGATAGATTTTTTAGGGTTTCCTCTTTTTACTTTTTTTCTCTCCATTTTTGCCCCCCCCTTTTTTATAAAATTTTCCATTGTATTTATAGGTAAAATGTTGTTAGGTTTCCAAACTAGTTCCTCAACTTTCCCTTTTCTTTTCTTTTCTTTCTTTCTTTTTTTTTTTGCAAATTTTGATTTTTCTTATTTTTTTGTATTTTTGAAAGCGAGCAATATTGATGTTGACTTAACAAGAAAAAATCAGTGATTGTAAAATTAACACGTTAAAAGTTGAACGCGTTTAAAATACCTATGAAAATTTAAATTCTTCTGAGATGACATTGAAAATGCTAAAAATGATGCAAATATATCAAAATGCATTTTTTTGGGGTTTTCATTGTTTTTTTTGTTGCTATTTTTGGTTTTTTCTGAAAATTTATCAAAAACATGGGTCAAAAATTAGGGAGCAACAATTAAAATATGTACTTAGAATTACATAATTAGATTAAAGTCATACATTTGAATTTACGGGTCAGTACTACATGTTAAGTATAGGAGATAAGTGTTTTGAATTACAACATAATTACATAGCAAAAGATAGCTAAACTAAGATCACTTCTGACATGACCCTAATAGACCTGGAAATAACAAATAAAATTTACATATAAATATAAAAAAGGTAATAACAACAATAATAACAACGATAGGTAATGATTTTCATGACATTTCTTTTGATACATTAAATTTAGATTTAGACTTCTTTACAGTATGCATTTTCCATCTAATATCCTAATCAATTACCAAGAATAATTTTATCTTGAAAATCACAACACAACTAAAATGATTTTGAACGCCATTTCTTTATGGATCAATCCTCATTTGATACCAAGATATTCTTCTCTCAATATCATTAACTTCTCTTGCTCTTTTAGAATAACTAATTAACACTTCTCCTCTCATTCTCTGAAAGTTAATTGCCGATACTAATGAATCTCATCAGTATCATTAGTCTTTTATTACCAAGTTAGATTAATCAATTCCATTCAAGTGTCTATATCAATTCAATCGATATATATATCATAAACTATTCCTAACTTGAAATAGTTAATTAATTCTTCTCCACCTCTGGTTTACCATCTAAGTTGTCGATGTCAAGAACCTTCGACATCATTAGCTTTCTTACTCGTACTAGCTAGTCACACCAAAAATGGTTGTCGATACCTATGCGACCCATTAATATCATTAACTATTTCCCAGAATAGTTAATCAATTTATCTTTCTCCCTTAACCGAGAGTAACCAGGTCGATATTAATAATATTTACTAACATAATTAGTCATCCAATTACTTGGGATCGACCAATCAATTTAAAGAATGCCGACACCAATTTAAAGAGCTCTCAGTCAGTCAAAAGAGCTCTCGGACAGTCAAGCTTAGAGAGAGATACTCCCGGTTTAGAGTGAGAAGGTATTTGTGTGCTGCACAGTGCTCGGTTTCTCATTACAAGTGCCGATTCTCTTCTTTGCTTTGACAGTATTTATATTGCTCTTATGGCCAAATCCAAGGCACTCCGTAAGGAACGACAACCCGGTGGTGGTGATTTCACTCTACAATCCAAGAGGCGCCTTTCTCTGCGTGCGGCTAGGGTTTCATCTCGAAGTTGCTCTCCCGAGCAATCTCCCTCCCCTTCGCATACTAAACACCATTCTAAGGTCACTCTTGCAGAATTTGTGAATTTCTCCGGTGAATCTAGCGTTCAGTCTTCTCAACGGGGTAAAGCTATGGCATCATTGAACCCTTCGGCTTCATCCTCGCCTTGCTCAGCCGATTTGGTTTGCAATTCTGACCAGCAAAGGAAGAGACGAGGGAAAGCTATCAGTCAGAATGTTGTATCCCCCTCTGCCCCTAGCCAGTATCATCCCCCTCCGTCATGCCCTTCTGGAAAAGTACCATACCCACCAACGACATCCACACCTCGCCCGGGTTATGGCTCAGCCCCTCTGACAGGTGTAGTAACAGGTATCTCACCGACTCTTGTTCATTTTCCTGATGTATCTGTTGCTGCTGCATGCCCCATCAAAGACACTAATGTTCAGGACCCAGTAGATAAATGGAAACATTGTCTAGTTGGTTATGTCGCAGGGAAATTCCCTGGGTATTCTGCTATGTTATCTTATATCAATCGAACATGGCAGCACGAAGTACATTTTTCCATGCATGATTCAGGTTGGCTGTTATTTGACTTCTCCTTAGAAATTGCTATGTTAGATGTCTTAGGGTCCGGGCCATATGCCATTTTTGGTCGGCCTCTTGTCCTACAAATCATGCCTGAATTTTTCGATTTTCAATTCACCGAGATCACGTCAATGCCAACTTGGGTACGGTTTCCTAACCTGCCTTTGAGATGCTGGAACCATATCTGCTTATCTAAAATTGCTAGCATGGTTGGCAAACCGATCCACTGTGATAGCCCTACTGCACAAATGTCTCGCATCTCCTATGCTAGGGTGTTGATTGAAATTGACCTCTTTGCTGAATTGAAAACCTCTGTTAATGTGATGTTGCCCAATGGTACTCTCCTAGTCCAGAACCTGGTATATGAATCCTTGCCCAGATTTTGAAAACATTGCAAATCGCTGGGTCATTCCACATTTACATGCAATAAAGGGCATACCAGAACAAGGAAGAGGCCGTATGCAACATCAACTCGCTCAACCAGCTCTGGTTCCTCAACTAATACTGCTGCTGTTGAGAAACAATATCCATACTGTCCAGGCCCATCCTGCACCTATCGGGAAGACCCCATGTCCTCTGAAGTTGCTGTGATGGACTTGCAGCCTTCCAGCTCCCAACCTCCTAATTGAAAACGCACTAAAGCTGGCATGGCTGAAATGGTTGCTTTAGGAAAAACGCCCAGCTCCCATTTAATTCCTAGAAGACAGTATTTTACTCATAGCAAAGCAGCAGCCTCTTCTTATGAGGGACCAACATCTGATTCCTTCCAGTTGTTATAAGCACTGGAAGATGCCTGTACATATTTTTGTTATGTGTTGTTGGTCAGGCTCCTTTGTCTGCCTGTCCTTGATGCCTCTGGTACTGATGCTGATTGTTATGGACCAGCTTTGTGGGTTTCCTTTTGCTTTTGTAACAGGTTTAAGGATGCTGCCTGTTTTTGCTGCCTCTCTCGCTGGAGTAGGTTTATTGCTTTTATGCAGTTTTGGTGGGCTAACAGTCCTTGTCTCGCCTGGGATTGGTGCTGCTTCTGGTTAGGCAGCCTGCTATGGTTTATTCCTGGTTCTCTATTGTGTCTGGCGTTGCTTGGCATTTGGACGGATTTGTCATTAGGTTATAGGGAGCTTATTCCCCTAACTGTTTTCAGCTTGTATTTGCTGACTTTGTTTTCAGCTTGTATATGCTGACTTTATGTTTTCAGCTCTATTTGTAAATTTTCTGTACTCTACTGGTTTCCAGCTTGTAATGCAAGCTTGCCTTGCTTTTTTTCGTTCTAATATACTTCTTACATTTTACCAAAAAAAAAAAAGAATGCCGTCACCAATGGAACCCCATTGACACCATTAACTATCTAAACCCAGATAGCTAATCAATATCATCTGAAATATCGGTATCAAAGAAACCCCATTGATACCATTAGCTATTCCAATTTCTGGGATAACTAATGTGAAAACCCGCTAAATTATAATCTCAGTAAAATAAATAAAGTACTGAATAGATTAAATAAAAAGATTTTAAGTATTGTAATTGGATACAATAGAATAAAATATAAGATGTTATGGTGTGAATTAAGTAAAAAGAAGAGTTGAGTGACAAAAATAGAAATAAGAAGAAATGAGGGCCAATGTGTAAATAGATAAAAGTTAGACTATAAATGCTTCATCTTTTTCTCTTTTAGCCGTGAGCTTGAAACAAAGAGAGGGGGAAGAATTGTGTGATTTTTTACTTAAATGCTCATTGATTTCACTAATTAAAGTGAGTAATTAGAGTGATTAGCTTAATTAAACATCAAGAGAGGGGGCTGCTTTTAAGGTGGTGAGTGCATTGGAGGAAGGATTTCAAGCTAGGGTTTGAAGAGGGAGAAGAAGAAAACTTGTTTTTTCTTTCATTCTTTCCTTAAATCCTTATCAAAGTGAGGTAAATAACATGTTTCAAATGATTAATTCCTTTAATTTTATGTTTGATGAAAGATTATGCAAAATTATGATTTGTGAAGTTGTGGATTTATGTTATAATTTATAGGAATAATGAAAATTATGTTTGAACCATGTTAGAAAGCATGAATTATGATTGGGTAAGTGTTTAATTTTAAATAAAAGAAACAAAAATTAATTTTCCCCATTTTAATTGAATATTTGGCCAAGAGAGGAATAATTTAGGGGATTTGAGGTTTAATACAATTGTTTGGAAAATATGGGAAGATGAAAGTTTATAAGTGTTATTATATGAATGGAGTAAGAATTTTTCAAAGAGAAAAGAAAAATATTCACTTCCTTCCCTAGGGTTGTTTCTGGCTAAATGGAGAAGAAAAATTAGAGAATGGAGTTTAAATAATATTATTGAGGAATCTTACTAAATTTAAGACAATTGATGTTGATAGGTTAAATTGAATAGAGACTTTTGTGAAAAAAAAAGTAAATGTTTCAAAAGGGGGGGTTTATCCTCCTTGAATTAAAAGTCAATTAAACTTAATTAAGGGTATTGGATTTAATCAAAGAATATGTAATGGGTATTAGAATTTTACCGGTTCAAATGAATGAACAATGACAAAGTAATTTTGTTGGTACAGAGGAGGCCGCAGGACCTAATCAGCAACAAGGGACCTCTTCACGCGCATAGACACCAGGTAGGTGTTCGACACCTTGAGTAATTAATTAGTTTATATTTTTTATTGTACAAGGAATTTTATAGATTATAAATATTAGTGCTAGTTACTAGAAATAAGAAGGAATTTATATTAGTGCTGGTTACTGGAAATAATGAAGGAATTAAAAAAATATTGCTGGTTACTGGAAATAATGCCTGGTGAATGGGTGGTTACTATAAATAATGTCTGGTGAATGGGCAGCCTTGAAATTATTTCCTGGTTACTGGAAATAATACCCTGGTGAATGGGTAGTTACTATAAATAATGTTGGTGAATGGGCAAGCCTTGAAATTATTTCCTGGTTACTGGAAATAATGCCCTGGTGAATGGCGAGCCTTGAAGATCATTTCCTAATTATTGAAATTTATGCCTGGTAGAATGACCATGTTATAAAATTAATTTTTCAAATTAATGGGATAATCACTCGATGTAAAATAAATATAAAACTTTGAAGTTAAATATGCTGGTTGTGGGAGACACTCTTGATATTTTTATTTTAGTAGATTTATCCCTATGTCTAGAAGAGAATTTATGAAATTAGAAATTTCAAAAAGAAAATAAGACAATTAATTCTATGATATGAAATCACTTTAATGTATATAAATAATTAGTCCTTAATCAGTTACTTATTGAAATGTGCAATTGTTTTAATCATGTTTAATGCAATTATGTTTTTAGGTACATCGCACCCTCGATCTGGAAAGTAGATGCGGATAATAATTTTTGTTATGTGATTAATGTAATTGGAAGAACTAATATTTTTTGTAATATACTTCCATATCTAAAATTGTAATGTTTAACTTATTATCTTGTGTATGATAATTTATAAGGTTATTATTATTAAGTTGAATTATGGTTGGTTGTATATATATTTGAACAAAAATATTAAAAAAAAGAAATATGAATGTTAAGAATTTATTATTATAGTGTTCTATAGAAAATGGAATGATATTGAAATATGCTTGAGTTTTTGAAGTCCAAATGATGGATGAATATTGTGATTGATGTTACAAGAAATGATTGAGTCGATAACTTGGTATCTAAAAATACAAAGGAAACTCTGCGAAATTTCAAGAATATATATATATATATATATATATATATAATTGGCAACTACGAACATATATAATATATTTTTGAGTTTACAAATTGAGACGGTTACAACTAATCAATGTCATCATAACATTCTATTCATATCGATCACATAGACATAAACTATCAAATTTAAATCATATATATAGATCACCAAGTTCAAATCACTTATATACCTAGCAAATTTAAAATGGTAGAAAATAAAAAGACTTAGGTGTTGGGCACCTACCTATTTTAGGTAGTTCTTTGCTGCTGTCTAGGTCTTGTGGATCACCCTATATTAATAGACACATACTACGTACATTACTCACACAAGCATTTATTCTTTCTAAATCAATAATCTATATGATTCCTTTTTTTAATAATCTCATTCGTTATTATCCCTATTTTTTAAAATTTACATCTCATGTTCCCATTAAATATTTTTCCTTAAGTTCTTTAACAAAAATGCAAATCAACATTACAATCGGCGCAATTCCTCATTCAAATATTGTTTTGTGTTTCGTCTATAACTAACATTATATAGGTTTAAGGTGTGGCTTAATCCTTTAGAAAGATAAGACACAAGGATATAAGTCCACTGAAGGGAGAAGAAATCAATTCTGCTCCTAAAGCTCTCAAAATTACCCGTTATTGAGAAGATGACCAACTGTACATTAGGGTCTATCTTGACCCTCTCTCGGTTATTAGCCCATAACTAGGGTTTTAAAACTCTAAATTTAGCAAGGTCAACTCCCTTGGATAACTAACATCTAAGGCTATTTTTTTTTTATGAGAGACTTAGGCCAAATGCCCTCATTTCCATGCTCAAATTCCCTTTGGAAGACCAAGAGGTGAAATTGTCCATTTTCATCGACAATTTCATAAACATCCATACATCACCAATTTAACTTATCCATCAAACCAATTCCTTGCCATGTTATATACGCTATAATGATGCTATAAACACCTTCTAAGAATTTGTTTTCCTATTTTCATCAATTAATCAATCAACACTCTTCTCAACCCTCTTTAACACCTTCATTATTATTCCTTCATGGATCTCTCATCATTTTAATTCATATAAACACATATCATCAAGTCAAATATTCAAATAAAACACCCTTTTAATGGTCGGCCACACACTTAGCATGGAGTTATAAATTTTCTTTTAAAATTACTTGTTATTTCAACTCATTTGAACCCTACTCTATATCATGAACATCAATTCAATTAAATTCAATTTCTCATTTCCCCCAAAATTCATCATGAACCCTAATGTCAATTTGATGAAAAATTCAATGGAAATTTAACAATATTGTAAGAACTTGTCAAATGGATGTTGAGACACCTTATCAAAGAGTAATCTAGGCTTTAATTGCTAACCAATCAAGGATTTCCACCTCTTCTCCCTTGCTTGTTGCTGCCATATAAATTTTCTTTTAAAATTACTTGTTATTTCAACTCATTTCAACCCTACTCTATATCACGAACATCAATTCAATTTCTCATTTCCCCCAAAATTCATCATGAACCCTAATGTCAATTTGATGAAAAATTCAATGGAAATTTAACAATATTGTAAGAACTTGTCAAATGGATGTTGAGACACCTTATCAAAGAGTAATCTAGGCTTTAATTGCTAACCAATCAAGGATTTCCACCTCTTCTCCCTTGCTTGTTGCTGCCACCACTTTCTCCTCACTCTATCCCCAAATTTCTTCTTTTAAAAAACTTTAAATCTAAAGGATTTTGTTTCCTAAATCCTTTAGTATCACTAACTCTCTTCTTTTTTCCTTGTTTTTCTCAAGAATTTTCAAACAAAATGTAGTTTTTCCCTCTATTCCTTCTCTATTCTCCATGGGTGGCCACAACAAGCCTCATATAGGCAATAATTTGTCAAATTCCTTTTAAATAGTAATTTTTATAGTTATCAGGTATTATTTCCCCCGTCCCAGTATATTTTTAATATCAATTTTTATTAGGCGATATCAGAATTCATTAGTTTATACCCTAGTACCTTTGTTTTCTCATAAATCACTGCTGTTTACATTTAATTCATATTATGATCTTTTTTATTTTTCGAGTGTTTTTTGCACTTGTATTTTAAAAATTTATTTGCTAACCATTTTTTATGAATTTCAAAGGTTCATATCACTTACCTTACTGCAAGTATCAAATCCCTAATTTTCATAATTTATTTGCTTAATTTTCTTACACTTCCTTTAGAATTTTTATGGAACTCCTCATTTGTACCGCGTTTACATTTCTTAACCAACATTAGTGTCATATATATCAAAATTTGTACATCATTCATTTTATTTTCTTTATTCGATTTAAAACATTTCTTGAATTTTACACTGAATTTATACCCGAGGTTTACAGATCACATGTGTCTATGGAAAGATTCACGCGATGGTTGTGTAAGTGATATTTAGACTTGAGATTACTAAGTTATCTTATATAAGTAATGCTATGTTTTTTTTTAATCAAATGTTAGAATTATATAGATCAAAAAGTCAAACGAGCTGGAAAACCAGCAAGCCAAAAATACATTTGTATAGAACAAGCTGGTGGAACAAGGATGATGCGGATCAGCCCAACACCAAGCGTAATAATGCCAACGATCCATTAGAGGTGCCAATTGGGCCAATCACAAGAGCTAGGGCAAATAAGCTTAAAGAAGCATTGAATGGGCTTGTTCAGAACTTATGGAGCAAGATGGACCTAGAAGGGCTTGGGAAATTTAAGGAGCATGAAGGACAACCTTTAATTCATCTAGTTCAGGTCCAAGAAGAGCCCAATTCGTGTGGAACAAGGGGTTGATATGTCCGGCCCAATACCAGCCTTGTTAGGCTTGTTTTTTTTTTCCTAATGCTACAAGGATAAAAAGCGCAATTTATTCTCCTAATTAAGTAAGGAAGTTGGCCATATCTTATTCCTAAAGAGGGGAGGACTATTTAATGCTTTTCCTAACATAGGAAGGAAAGTAATTAAATCAGCAACAAAGGAGGAAATTTATCCAAGCTAATCAGGACATCAAAGGAAAGGGGGCAACACAAATTTGATTCTAGCATATTTAGGATGGTAATTTTCGGATTTTTTATTATTTTATTATTTTCTTCTTAGTTTTTGGGTTATTATTACTTATTTGGGTCAATTGTAAGTGGGCTTCATATAGTCCACCTAAGGGGGGTCCATTAGGGTTTCTTTAAGTCTAGAGTCAGTATAAATAAAGGCATAACCAAACATGTAAGGGACAATTAGATCAATAAAACTTCTTTGCCGCACTTGTGTGTGTGTGTGGTGAGATAATCTCCCTTCCGGTTCTCTAAAGAACTGAAAACGACTTATCGAAGAACAACTATCTTCGTGGCATCATCCTTATACTTCTCGTTCGCGAATCAATATTCGTTGGGTGGGGGTTTACGTTTCCAATAGTGCTGGTGACTAGGTACAAGTAATCTTTGTGTCACACTCCTATCAAACCTGATTTATTTGGCTTTCCAGGAATTGGTGTCTTTACGTGTGGGTTGCGTGACCATGTGACCACGAGGTTCGCATCATTTGGTAACAGAGCTTGGCTCTATTAATCAGGTTATATCCTTTCAAAAATTTCATTTTTTCTTGTTTCCGCAAAAAAAAAAAAATTCCTTAGTGTCCAATTTCTTCTTCTCTTGATTTGGCAGCATATCAGAAAAAAAAAAGTTATTTTGTTTGGTTCCTAACCAAAATATATCAGTGGCATAAAAAAAGAGAAAAAAAAAAGAAAGTCGTTCAAAAAGGCATTTATTTGTTTCTGCCGCAGAAAACTAAACAAAGGAAAATTTGACCAAATCAACTCGAATGAGCTCAAATTTGATTCTGTTATTACTGGGACCCTAATCGCACCACATATTGATTTTGGGGTCAATTGGATATCGTTTTCTTTGGGTTTCAAATTCAGGTCTAATTAGGTCTGATTCATAACGTTTTTGCGTCAGTATATCAAACCTTATCGTAAATTGATTAAACTTTATATTCTATCTATTTGGGTTGATATCACATTATATCTGAAATTTTAACTCAATTGAACATTATTTACTGTAGGTTCCATATTTCGACTTAACTCGTCGTCGACTTAACTCGTCGTAAACGAGTCTGTTTTGCGTCAACTTATAAAATTCGGATTCTTTCTGTTGTTTTCATTTCTTGCAGTTTATTTTCATCATATCCAACATATATTGGTGTTTTATCATCGTTTTTCATATTTTGTTTCTGTTTTTTTTTTCGAGTCTTCAGTTTCGTTCATATTTCGGATAGACTCGCTTGCTACTCGCGAGACTATCATCATAGTTTCTTCTTGCTTGTTTTCTGGTTTTTATTGCTTCTTGAGTCATATATATATATATATTTGGATAGCGTTGCCAAGTTGGTTTTCTTTGGTGTTGGTTTCAGTTTCGCAAGAACCGTAAGAAGGTGAGACGAGAGGTGTGAGCGTGTGAGGACATTAAGAGTGTTTGAGCGATACACGAGCGACGTGAGGATAATTGTTTTTACCACTAACCAATTTTGCATGTACTATCATGTCAGATCAAAACAACACACCACCCCATCCCGAGGGAGAACTTAGGTTCCAAATGCAAGCCATGACGCAGATGATGGAGAGGATGAATTTTGTGATGGGAAACGTGTGTGAAAGACTTGATAGGGTGGAGAAACGTGGTAACGAGGCTGGTACAAGCACCCAAAATGTGAGGAAGCTTGGGGCTGAACCGAAAGCAAATAGTGGCAGTAGGGCCGAAAGGCCAAGGTGGGCTGATTATGAGGATTTTGAGGAGGCCGTTGATGATATTGGTGATGGTGGTTTTGAGGATGAGGCCATAGGCCATCGGGAAGGTTTTCGGCAGCCTAGAAACCGAAGGGATTTTGGGAATAGAACTAGGGGCCAATTCGGCCAAAGGGCAAATTTCCATAGTGTTGGGGGACATGCTAATTTAGATGGTGATTTGGATGCTATCAAACTGAAAATACCTTCTTTTCAAGGTAAAAATGATCCTGAGGCATATTTGGAGTGGGAGAAAAAGGTGGATTGGATTTTTGATTGCCATAACTATTCGGAGGCAAAAAAAGTGAAATTAGTTGTCATCGAATTCATGGATTATGCACTGATTTGGTGGGATCAGAATGTTATTAGTAAAAGAAGGAGTGGAGAGAGGCCAGTATTGTCGTGGGAGGAGATGAAAGTGTTGATGAGAAGGCGATTTGTGCCTAACCACTATTATAGAGATTTGTATCTGAAATTACAGGGTTTGAATCAGGGTTCTAGGTCCATGGATGAGTATTTCAAGGAGATGGAGATCGCCATGATTCGGGCCAATGTTATTGAGGACCGGGAAGCTACTATGGCTAGTTTTCTAAATGGGCTGAATAGAGACATTGTGAATGTTGTAGAATTACAACATTGTGTGGAATTGGAGGACATGGTCCATATGGCGACGAAGGTGGAGAGGCAAATAATGAGAAGGGGCAGTACACGTTTTCAGACCAATTCGGCTTCATCTTCCTCAATATGGAGGCCGAATTTGAAGAGAGAGAGGGGGCTGCTTAACCAAAGCCTTATGCAAAGGCCGAACCACCTAAGGCCAAAAAAAATACTCATACGGATGGGAAAGGTAAATCTGAATATCAACCTACTCGTGATAGAGATATTAAATTCTTTAAGTGTTTAGGGAAGGGGCACATTGCATCTCAGTGTCCAAACCGAAGAGTTATGCTTACAAGAGACAATGGGGAGGTTGAATATAAAAGTGACAAATATGAAAGTGAAGAGATGCCACCTTTGGTGGATTGTAGTGATGAGGAGATTGCATATCCTGTTGAGGGAGAGGCCTTGGTTATAAGGTGTGCGCTGAACATGCAAATCAAAGAAGATGATGTAGATCAGCAACGGGAAAATATATTTCACACTCGATGTCATATCCAAAACAAGGTATGTAGCATGATAATTGATGGAGGTAGTTGTGCTAATGTTGCTAGTGATACCCTTGTGAAGAAATTGAATCTGAGTTGTATTAAGCATCCTAGGCCTTATAGATTGCAATGGTTGAATGAATGTGGTGAAGTGAGGGTTACTAAGCAGGTTTTGATTGTGTTTGCTATTGGGAAGTATTCTGATGAGATTTTGTGTGATGTAGTCCCAATGCATGCTAGTCACTTACTTTTCGGGCGTCCATGGCAGTTTGATTGGAAAGCGATTCATGATGGGTTTAGAAATAGGTTCACTATTGTAAAGGATGGTAAAACCATCACTCTTGTACCTCTTTCTCCAACACAAGTGTATGATGATCAAATCAAATTAAAAAAAGAATGTGAGGATGGGAAGAGTGAAAATTCACGTGAGGACAATGGTGAGAGAAGACCATCAGATTCGACAAAACCTAAATCATTAATTAAACTGGTTGAGAGTGGGGGTAAAAACTGAGGAGTGAAGAAAGTAAGCTTGTGTGATGATAGTAGCGTGGAAAAATTAAAGAAACAACCTAATTTTTATGCAAAAGGATCTTAAATCAGATCTCAATTTTTCACCAATAAGCCAATGATCTTACTTGTGTTTAAGGAGGCTTATTTTAACACTAACGATCTTGATTCTGCTATTCCTAGTGTGGCTGTTTCTTTGATGCAGGAGTTTGATGATGTATTTCCTGAAGACATCCCTAATAGATTACCACCATTAAGGGGGATTGAACATCAAATTGACCTTGTGCCTTGGAGCTTCGATTCCTAACCGTCCAGCCTATAGAAGCAACCCCGAGGAGACACAGGAGCTTCAAAGGCAAGTAGATGAGTTGATGATGAAGGGGTACATTCGTGAGAGTATGAGTCCTTGTGCTGTGCCAGTGCTACTTGTGCCTAAAAAGGATGGAACATGGAGGATGTGTGTTGATTGTCGTGCCGTCAATAACATAACGGTAAAGTATCGACATCCTATTCCTAGGCTTGATGACATGCTAGATGAGTTACATGGATCATGTATTTTCTCTAAGATTGACCTAAAAAGTGGGTACCATCAGATTAGGATGAAAGAGGGTGATGAGTGGAAAACTGCATTTAAGACTAAGCATGGTTTGTATGAATGGTTAATCATGCCGTTTGGACTTACGAACGCGCCTAGCACGTTTATGTGTTTAATGAATCATGTATAGCGTGCGTTTACAGGTAAGTTTGTCGTTGTGTATTTTGATGACATTTTGATCTATAGCAAGAACTTAAATGAGCATCTTGATCATTTGCGTAATGTACTTAGTGTAGTGAGCAATTTTATGCTAATCTTAAGAAGTGTACCTTTTGTATGGAAAAAATTGTGTTTCTTGGCTATGTCGTAACTGCGCAGGGTATCAAGATGGACAAGGAGAAAGTTAAGGCCATCCGGGATTGACCTACACCAAAATCGGTGAGGTAAGGAGATTTAATGGACTTGCTAGTTTTTATAGAAGGTTTGTGAAGGATTTTAGTACTATTGCTGCATCTTTAACTGAAATTGTTAAAAAGTATGTTGGATTCAAATGGAATGATGAACAGGATAAGGCTTTTAATTTGTTGAAAGATAAACTTTGTTCGGCGCCTGTTTTAGCTTTGCCAGACTTTACAAGAGCTTTTAAAGTTGAATGTGATGCGTCAGGTATTGGTATAGGAGCTGTGTTAATGTAGGATAAAAGACCTATTGTGTATTTCAATGAAAAACTTAATGGGGCAGCTTTGAATTACCCTACATATGACAAGGAGCTCTATGCCTTGGTAAGGACTCTAGAGACATGGCGGCATTACCTGTGGCCCAAGGAGTTTGTGATACATTCTGATCATGAATCATTGAAGCACTTGAAAGGGCAAGGTAAGTTGAGTAGGAGACATGCCAAATGGGTGGAATTTGTTGAAACCTTTCCATATGTGATCAAGTATAAGCAAGGAAAAGAAAATATTGTGGCTGATGCACTTTCACGCAGGTATGTTCTTTTATCTACTTTGGATGCTAGATTTCTAGGATTTGAACATAAAAGAATTGTACAAGGATGATAGTGATTTTGCTAATGTTTATAATGCTTGCGAAACTTCGTCTTTTGGGAAGTTTTATAGACTTGATGGATAGTTGTTTAAAGAGAGTCGATTGTGTGTTCCATTAAGTTCTATGCAAGAATTGCTTGTACGTGAAGCATATGGGGGCAAGTTGATGGGGCATTTTGGTGCTGTTAAGACTTTGGATGTGTTGCATGAGCATTTTTATTGGCCTAAAATGAAAAAAGATGTGCAGCGCATATGTGATAAATGCATAACTTGTAGGAAAGCAAAGTCTAGGACTCAACCACATGGCTTGTATACCTCTTTGCCTGTACCTAAGGAACCATGGGTAGACATTTCGATGGATTTCGTCTTAGGTTTACCTAGGTCAAAACGGGGTAGGGATTTGATCTTTGTAGTTGTTGATAGGTTTTCAAAGATGGCACACTTTATTCCATGTCATAAAACCGATGATGCCACTAACATTGCTGATTTGTTCTTTAGGGAGATAGTACGACTTCACAAGGTCCCTAAGAGCATTGTTTCTGATAGAGATGTTAAGTTCCTTTGCTATTTTTGGAAGGTGTTATGGGGAAAATTGGGTACTAAACTGTTGTTTTCAACTATTCTTGACACCCCCAAACAGATGGACAAACCGAAGTAGTTAATAGGACCTTAACACAACTTCTGCGTGCTGTCATTCAAAAGAACTTAAAGAATTGGGAAGATTGTTTGCCATTTATAGAGTTTGCATATAATCGTAGTGTGCACTTTACTACTGAATTTTCACCATTTGAAATTGTGTATGGATTTAACCCTTTAACTCCAATGGATTTGATTCCTTTGCCTGTTGATGAAAGGGTTAGCTTGGATGGTAATCATAAAGCACAAGTGGTGAAGACACTCCATGAGAGTGTGCGACAATAGATTGAAAAGAGGAATCGTGTGTATGCGACCAAGTCCAATAAAAGGCGCAAACATGTTGTCTTTCAGCCCGGTGATTGGGTTTGGGTGCATATGCGCAAGGAGAGATTTCTGGCCCATAGAAAATCAAAGCTACAACCACGAGGAGATGGGCCATTTCAGATCCTTGACAGGATCAATGACAATGCTTATAAAGTTGATTTACCAGGTGAGTATGGTGTTAGCGCTACCTTTAATGTTTCTGATCTTACTTTGTTTGATGTAGGCAATGATTCGAGGTCGAATCCTTTTAAAGAGAGAAGGGATGATGCAGATCAGCCCAACACCAAGTGTAATAATGCCAACGATCCATTGGAGGTGCCAATTGGGCCAATCACAAGAGCTAGGGCAAAGAAGCTTAAAGAAGCATTGAATGGGCTTGTTCAGAACTTATGGAGCAAGATGGACCTAGAAGGGCTTGGGACATTTAAGGAGCATGAAGGACAGCCTTTAATTCATCTAGTTTAAGTCCAAGAAGAGCCCAATTCGTGTGGAACAAGGGGTTGATATGTCCGAGCCAATACCAGCCTTGTTAGGCTTGTTTTTTTTTCTAATGCTACAAGGATAAAAAGCGAGCAATTTATTCTCCTAATTAAGTAAGGAAGTTGGCCATATCTTATTCCTAAAGAGGGGAGGACTATTTAATGCTTTTCCTAACATAGGAAGGAAAGTAATTAAATCAGCAATAAAGAAGGAAATTTATCCAAGCTAATCAAGGACATCAATGGAAAAGGGGCAACAACACAAATTTGATTCTAGCATATTTAGGATGGTAATTTTCGAATTTTTATTATTTTTATTATTTTCTTCTTAGTTTTTGGGTTATTATTACTTATTTGGGTCAATTGTAAGTGGGCTTCATATTAGTCACCTAAGGGGGGTCCATTAGGGTTTCTTTAAGTCTAGAGTCAGTATAAATAAAGGCATAACCAAACATGTAAGGGGACAATTCAGATTAATAAAACTTCTTGTTTGCCGCACTTTTTGTGTGTGTGTGTTGGTGAGATAATCTCCCTTCCAAGGTTCTCTAAAGAACTGAAAAATGACTTATCGAAGAACAACTGTCTTCGTGGCGTCATCCTTATACTTCTCGTTCGCGAATCAATATTCGTTGGGTGGGGGTTTACATTTCCAATAGTGCTGGTGCCTATCAAACCTGATTTATTTGGCTTTCCGGGAATTGGTGTCTTTACGTGTGGGTTGCGTGACCACGTGATCACGAGGTTCGCATCAAACAGGCTCCCAACAAGCTCAAAGAAAAATACAACCTAAAGAAATACAAATTAACTACACAAACCATCAGCACAAAATTGCTTAAGAGCAATTGCACAAAATGCCAGCAACCATAAACTGGAGGCCATAAACCGTTCGAGAAAAGCAGGTGGGCCCAGCGACAAAATGAATCACGTGAAGCCAATATGCATGAACTATGCATTAACATAATGGCAATTCACAAGGAGAAAGCCAGAAACAAAGAACGCAGGGGGGAAGGGCCCCTACAACAAGCAACATGCACGTCCAAGACATCACCTTGCATGGCCAAGATTGCAACATGCACAGACTAACCAGAAGGCAAACAATAGTCATGAAGGACTAAATAAATACCATACAAAGGGCAGCAACAACCAGCAGCGGACAAACCAGCAGAAGTCTAGCCCAAGAAAGAACACCCACTGTTCCAAGTCAGCATCCTCCTACCTATACGGAACTAAGATTGTATCTTATCCCACAAACTACCCATCCAGTTACCCATAGGAGTCTTCCTCACACATATCCTTCTTATGCTTCTTCATGAGGCTAACAACCTCATGTTGCTTCAGGGGGTTATTAAGACCCTTGATATTCCAGCTGAAAATGATCATCGATTTGTAGGGGATGGGGAAATCCTTCCATTATGACTACGCTGCTTTTGGTTTTGAGTTCGAACTCTACTCTGGTCCGACTCTGGTCCGATTTGCAGGGGATAGGTCCCTGAGGTTTCGTAAAAACCTTTCCTTTGTATGAGCTTGTCTTGTGTTTTTGCAATTTGTTGGTATGTGTTTCTTGCACTGTCTTTTTCTTATCCATTACATTTCAAAGAAGCAATCTCCACTTCTTCACTAGGCGCCCTATCACCTTCTTTTTGCCAATGTTTTATTTGTCTTTTCTCAAAATAAAGGGTTGTTGTTTTTTTTTTTTGTGTTTGTTTTTGTTCTTTTTTTTTTGTTTTTTTTTGTCTGAAATAATAAAAAAGGATAGGGTTGCCTAAAGAAAAGGAATCTTTAACAACACGAAACAAACTTGAACTTGTCCATGACTACAAGTATTGTCCACATACACACTAAAGACTTGTTTAAGCAATTCCCAATACTAGTTTTCTCGGGTTTTAGGATGTTGTTGTCTTTAGGTTAAGCTCTTCGCTTTTTTTTTTTATTTCAAAAGTGACCTTCTGCTTAATCTTTTGAAAAGGGTTCAAGCATAGACTTGAAAAAACTGTATATATAAAAGCAATTGTCTCATACTAGCATTGTTTGTTTTGCACAGAGCACAGCAAATTTCCATACTATATCAAACCATGTGGGTCATGAGATCAAAGTTTATCAAACCAAGTTACACGCGCTTGATTAGAAAGGACTTTTAACGGCTTGTAATGTAGGCTATAGGTATGGGCTAAAAAAACGAATTTCATGGTCTCAAAAAGTGTATCTCAAGGACTAAGTGCTGAATGAAGTTTTATCTCAGGGTTAGCTTTGAGATAAAACTTTAGTCCCTCAATTTGCACGCGTTTTACGATTTCGTCCTTGGAGTCGTAAAGAATGAAGTTTTATCTCAGGGTTAGCTTTGAGGTTTATTTCGGTTTGGTCACTTCTTTAATAGGAACTGCTTAAATTTCATCTTTATGAAATTTGTCTTTATGTACCTCAGGAGATAAAATTCCATGGCCCATTGTTGGGGTGTGATCTTAGTAATAAAAAAGGATAGGGTTGCCTTTAGAAAAGGAATCTTTAACAACACGAAACAAACTTGAACCATATGGTCGCACAACCTATATTTATGAATTTAAGTTCTTCAGCAGCAGGTTCCCATGTTTTTTCATGTTGCTCTACTAGTTTTGTGAATTCTAGGAAAACCATAAGCTTAGACTGAAAACCATAAGTAATTTTGTAATAGTTGATGCATTTAGAAAGTGAAGGGATATCAAAGATAATAATCCAACTCTTTGTTGAGTGCTTAGACTGGTAATAGTTGGACACGTGCCATCTCATTGCCTACAAGCCCCCATATTGCCTCCACGAAGGCGATTACTGGGACAACGAGAGCCCCTTTTAGAGACCAAATAGTAAACCTACCTTTTGTCTCACTTAAAAAGATTAGAACCTCCCTTTAGGATGTATGCTCCGTATACATTGTTTTGCATCCGAGCAAACCCTTCTTGAAGCATCTTGAACTCCAGACTTATGGGTGACACAATGACCATCGCTCAGGAAATTTTCATTGTAGAGTTTGAGCAAGAATCAAGATTCTTGTTTCATCATACAAGAGTTGCGACCATATGTCACCCCTCGAAGGGCGAGTTCATCATATAGATTACATGTTCATACATTTATCATGCATGTACCGGGTTGAAAGGTAGGTTCCCCGCACAAGCTGTGCTGCAAGTGATTGAAAAGATGAGGGAAGTGAACAAAGGAGTCAGATAGAGGCTCATTATCAGATTAAGGTTGAGAGCATCAAAGGTGAAACAACCAGACTCAGATATGCTCGAACAAGTGTTGAGTATCAAATGGAAAGAGAATTTTTCCACAGTCTTTTGTGGGAACACTGCTTGTTCACGTCCAATTGAAGTTGTATCTTTCCTTTTCAGTCATGAACAACAACAATGCCTTCAGTCATCAACTAATGACAACTCTGGTTCTTGTCCAGTTGCACTGTCAAGTGTTCATCGCCTCCACATCATCTAATGGAACCAAACGACTACTACCCTCCTGTACATGGTGCATTAGTCTGCTTTGAAGTTACCCCAATTATGAGCTCAATTCCAGTTCAGCAACACAAGATGTTGGTCTGAAAAACCATGATCAGACACTGAACTTCTACGTGGTAGAGCTCTCTCTGTAGAGATTTATTTGTGGATCTGCCAATGGGAAATGCAAAAGGGGATGTATTAATTTCATATGCTTTGAAACTTTTTCCCACCAGTGGCATGAGCAAAACATTGTAATAGGCAGAGGAGTCAGGCTTGGTCTGAAAATATGAGTAGTCGTCGAACTTCAACGTGACAGAGCTCTCTCTACAAAAATCTGTTTATGATGCTGCAAGTTGAGAGTGCAAGAGAGGATTTACTAATTGCATATGCTACAAATATTTCTCCCATCAGTTTCAGCACGAAGAAATTGTAGCATGTTGAAGAGCCAGATTTGGTTTGAAAAACATAGAGCAGACATCAAACTTCAACGTTGCAGAGATCTCTCGGCAGGAATCTATTTGTGGATCCGAAAGTGGGAAATCCAAGAAGGAATGCAGTAGTTTCAGATCATCTATGATTTTCCTCCAACAATGTCAGTATTAAAATGCAAAAGTAGAGAGAAGAGACATGCCTAGACTGAAAAACATGAAGAAGACTGAAACTTCCACAGAGCAGAACTCCCTCTATTGGTGCTTGTTTGCTGCACCGTTCGAGAGGAATCGAAGAAGAAATAGAGGAGATTCATGTTCATCATTTTCTCCCATAGAAGAGATAAGGCATGATTCCACGTGTCGGTAGTGGCGATACTACAAGTTTCTGGGCGCTGCCAAGATTACCAAGTTGTTGGAAAGTTTTCTAACAATCCTCAACCAACCACAACAACATTGGAAGATTGAAATGATGTTGTGAGGATTTGCCGAAGAATTGAACAAGCTATGAAGAGAGGAAAGATTGAAGGATCTGCCATGGATTCCAGAACAATGATGAGAGGTGAATCAGGAGATGACTTTGACAGTGTGAAACCTTAATTATGTGGTCTAGCCAGGTCTCATGGTAGCATCAATTGCTCAAATGTCTTTGCCAAGATGGGACATTCCTCTGTTGTTTAAGTTAGTCGACCAGCATCTGCCAGATTCCAGAATTTTGCTTGACTCCGACAAATCCCATGCAACCACCGTTTTCTAGGTGGTATAATCCAGACAAGAGATGTGATGTCATGGTGGGGTCCTCAACCATTTCAAGTGAACAGTTGCAAGAATTGAGTCCAAAAGTTGGTGAGCAAGAGACAAGTGGAGTCAGTGAAGGAGGGTGTCATTGGCTATATTGTTCCCCGAACATCTTCAGAATGACATGTGATCGAGAATGCTTGGCAAAACACAGATATTGCCAGAAAAGCTGATTCAAGAATGGTGATGAACAGTCAATCATATTTTTATGGAATTCTGCATTTTGTTTTGGGATCACATCTCATCCTTCAACGAAACATGCCTTGCTTTTGTCTCTTTGTTGTTTTGAAATCAACAGATGTTTAGCATTTTATTCTGACAAAATATTTTGATCAAACTCCAACATGCGATAAAGGTTAATCAATCCGGAAGATTAAAAGTGTTTTGATTACAGAAATGACTCGATGCTTGAAAACAACATGAGGTGACTAAACAATTTTGAACTCATACCTCCTGAAACTGAACCACACATCATATAGCTAAGTTTTAGCAGTATGCATAATGACATGTAGTGGATTCAGTAGTTATGGACTCGTGAATCATGATTCTTACAAGTCCCAATCATTACACTGGATGAGGTCAAAATTTATCGGTTTTAACTGACCTTGCTTGAAATGAGAAAAGGCCATCTTTGATATCCCTTCACTTTCTAAAGATTATATCCCTTGTAGTCCTATTTTGAGCTGAATAGAATATTCTTTTCATGAAAAATCCTGGCGCGCAGCATCGGCTGGTGATTATTCATTCTGTTTTGCTGATTTGGTTCTTTGGAGTCGCCACCTAGTAATTCATTGAGGGCTACTAGGAAACCTGATGTACTGGTCTTGTCAGAGATCGCGGGTAAGGGACTGGTTGTGGTTAGGGAAGGTATTAGCACCCCTAACGCACCCTACCTGAGGTAAGCTGCTTTGTGGACTTAATGTATTAAAGAAGTTTTAAGAATTCTGTTCTTTCATCGAATTTTAGAAAATACAACTTACATGTAAGTTCATGATTCTTTATCCGTGATTACATCAGAATATTAAATTCTTCTTTATTCTTGCAATTTTATCACAATAAAGAAAAAACATTCATAAACAAAAGTACACACCACATTCACTTTCAAGCTTCGTGGACTTGATGTGATTTTGAAAATAAAATTTTAACCCAATTTTAAGGCTTTGATAAATCAGTTATTACTTTTCCAGACTATATGTAGATACATGTTCTACATTTTCATGGAAAATTCAACATGATTTTTATCTGTCCTTTAGATATTTGTGCATATAAATTAAATTCATTTTTTTTATTCAATAACATACATAAAAAAAAATTACAGGCACACACAAACATTTCTTTTTCTTTTTATTTATCACTTTCTCTTTTCTTTTCTTTTTCTTTTACATCCACATTTCCATAATACAAATAAAAAAAATTCAAAAAAAAAAAAAAACATCAAACAAATTTTAAATTACAAAACAGCCACTAAACAATCTAGAAACCACTTCTGCACCTCCGGAACAGTGCCAGGCATACATCAGAAACGGCAAGACAGTGGCGGCGCGTCTGCTCCACGCGCCGCCGCCACAGAAGACAACCAAGAGCAGGGGGGTCCGAGTCGACTTCTTCCCCTCTTCTTTCCTCGCCGGCGCCGACCTGCAGATCAAGCAAAAACGCAACACAAGCAGTTGTTTTTTCTTTGTTTTTCTTTAGATCTATTTTTTAATTTTCCATTTTCTATCCGTGGTTTCTTTTCGTTTCCCCCTTCGTTCTCTGTTTCAAACGGCTGCTGGCGACTGGAAAGCTGTTGGCGATCGTGCTCCTGTCGTGTCTGGCCGGTGGAGCTGGAGGAGGAAAAGGTGTTGGCTGATCGTCGGCTGGTTTCTGTGAGGGAGAGGGGATCGTGGATCTGTCATCGGTTGAAGAGGGAAGATCTGTTGGCGCTGCTGGAGGAAGGAGACGAAGAGGTTGCTGGCTGTTGCTGCTCCGCCGCCTCTGGAGGCTGATTGAAGAGCAGAGGATGAAGGAGCGGCGGACCGATCTGGGTCCGTGGGGGACGCTGCTGCTGACGGAGAAGACCGGCTGAGAGGAGAAAGTGGAGCTGGGATGGGTCGGCCAGGAGGGGGTCGGTTCGGTTTTGGAGAAGGGAGAGGGAAAAGTGGTCGGCCGGTTGGCTGTGGCTGGTCTTGGCCGGGGAAAGACTGCCGGAGGAAGAAGGTGAAGGTGGTCTGTGAGGGGGGGTGGTGTTTGGCCGCCGGTTGTCTTCGGGGAGGAGCTGAAGAGAAAAATAATAGGGCGGGGGGCGGCTGGTAGCTTCGTGAGGGAGAGGAAGAATGTTAGGGTTTCTCTTTCTTTTTTTTTGGTTCCCTCCCCTCAAAATTACAAAATGACCCCCCTCATCCTTTGAGTTTTCAACCTATATTTATAGGTAAAAGTTTGTTCAAACCTCCAAATTGGTCCCTCAACTTTTTTTTTTTTGTAAATTTTGATTTTTCTTGTTTTTTCTTGTATTTTTAAAAATGAGCAAAATCAACATCAATTCTATGAGAAAAATAATGATTTTAAAATGACGCGTGAAAAGTCGAACGCGTTCGAAAAAAACAATTGAAAATTAAAATTCTTTTTAGAAGACGTTGAAAATACTAAAAACATTGCAAATATATTAAAAACATATTTTTTTGGATTTTTGTTGTTTTTCACTATTTTTTTGGATTTTTCGAAAAATTTATTAAAAAGGTGGGTTAAAAATTGGGTAACAACAGATGCCCCCTCTTTACAATGCTTACGAAGCAAAACTCCTCAATGTTTTGCATAGTAAGCTTTGTAAAGAATAGAAAAAGAAAATGATCTTATTATCTTGGGCGACATGCCCCTTTTGAAGAAAAGTGGTCTATTTTCAGGGGCGACCAACCCACACAATCACACTGGTCTACTTTCACTGGCGACCTGCCCACACATACTCAAAGTGGTCTATTTTCAGGGGCGACCTGCCCACACACTCACACTGGTCTATTTTCACGGGCGACCTGCCCACACATACTCACTCTGGTCTATTTTCAGGGGCGACCGACCCACACTCTTACACTGGTCTGTTTTCAGGGGCGACCTGCCCACACATACTCACTCTGGTCTATTTTCAGGGGCGACCGACCCACACTCTCACACTGGTCTGTTTTCAAGGGCGACCTGCCCACACATACTCACTCTGGTCTATTTTCAGGGGCGACCGACCCACACTCTCACACTGGTCTGTTTTCAAGGGCGACCTTCCCTTTTGATTGGGTTTACCTGAGATCCCATCTGGCGATCTAACAAGAACAAAAATCGGTGTGTAGCTCGATCAACCTGAAATCCCATCTAGTGATTCTGCTTGATTAGGCTAAACTGAGATCCCTTCGCCGATCCCTTTTAACCATAACCAAGGTCTGTGTGGTTAGACTGAACTGAGATCCCTTCGCCGATCCCCTTCAACCAGAACCAAAATCCTTTCCAATTAGGTTAAACTGAGATCCCTTTGCCGATCCCCTTTAACCATAACCAAGGAATGTGTAGGTTTGGGCTAGACTGAGATTCCTTTCGGCAATCCCCTCTAACCAGAACCAAAATCCTTTCCAATTAGGTTAAACTGAGATCCCTTCGTCGATCCCCTTTAACCATAACCAAGGAATGTGTAGGGTTGGGCTAGACTGAGATTCCTTTCGGCAATCCCCTCTAACCAGAACCAAAATCCTTTCCAATTAGGTTAAACTGAGATCCCTTCGTCGATCCCCTTTAACCATAACCAAGGAATGTGTAGGGTTGGGCTAGACTGAGATTCCTTTCGGCAATCCCCTCTAACCAGAACCAAAATCCTTTCCAAATTAGGTTAAACTGAGATCCCTTCGTCGATCCCCTTTAACCATAACCAAGGAATGTGTAGGGTTGGGCTAGACTGAGATTCCTTCGGCAATCCCCTCTAACCAGAACCAAAATCCTTTCCAATTAGTTAAACTGAGATCCTTCACCGATCCCCTTTAACCATAACCAAGGAATGTGTAGGGTTGGGCTAGACTGAATTCCTTTCGGCAATCCCCTCTAACCAGAACCAAAATCCTTTCCAATTAGGTTAAACTGAGATCCCTTCACCGATCCCCTTTAACCATAACCAAGGAATGTGTAGGGTTGAGCTAGACTGAGATTCCTTTCGGCAATCCCCTCTAACCAGAACCAAAATCCTTTGTGGTTGGGATAGACTGAGATTCCTTTCGGCAATCCCCTCTAACCAGAACCAAAAACCTGTATGTGGTTGGGATAGACTGAGATTCCTTTCGGCAATCCCCTCTAACCAGAACCAAAATCCTGTGTGTAGCTCGGCCAACCTGAAATCTCATCTGGCAATTCCCTTTAACCAAAGCTATATGAGATCACATCTGGCGACCTCATCCAACCGAAACCAAAGAATGTGGAAAACACGGTCTCAATGGGTGACCTACCCAAGTGGAAAGGAGGAAGAGTGGTCTCATTCTTATGGGTGACCGACCCAAGGGGAAAAAATATGAAGTGTGGTCTCATTGTAATGGGTGACCTACCCAGATGGACAAAATATGATGAAGTGGTCTCTTTGTGATGGGTGACCTACCCAAATAGAAAGAATGTGAAGTGCGGTCTCATTGTAATGGGTGACCTACCCAAAAATGAAAAAAAAAATATGAAATGTGGTCTCATTGTAATGGGTGACCTACCCAGATGAAGAAAAAAATATGATGAAGTGCGGTCTCATTGTCCTGGGTGACCTACCCGGATGGAAAAAATGTGAAAAGCGCGGTCTCATTGTCATGGGTGACCAACCAAATAGAAGATGTGATATGACAAGTGTGAAAAATAGGACTTACCTGGCGAAGTCCTGAGGGGATGACAGAAGATGGGCTGGAAAACCTGGTGCTTCCTGATAATCCCCGATCATAGGGTTTGAAAACTCGGTGTTTCTTGACTGCAAGGGTTGAAAACTCGAGGCTTCCCGATTACAAGGTTGATCTTTTCATTTCTTTGGGATTTCCCTAATGGTAGGGTTCATCCCATCTTCCCTTTTATTCCATGATCAAAACTGATTCTTTAATATCATCACCACAATGCTTCTTTCTTTTTCCACCATCTTGCTGGACCTCAATAAGGATTTTCCTGTAACAATTTAAAAATATGTGCAAATGTTTTTTTTTTTTTTTAAGGTTAGATGACATGCATGCATCCTTACCTGATTTGAAATATAGGTCCCCCCTTCTTTGATGCTCCATCGTCATAGGGTGCCCTTGTTTGCATCCCAAAGCTTTCTTTGTTCTTCCGATGCATTAGCTCATTCATGTGCTAGCCATCCACTAGCTGTAAATGCAGTGCCCATCCCGGGCTGTCTTCGACAATTACTGCTTGCATCGTTCATCAAGCTTGACCCTGCCCAAGTGTGGTACTGCTTGATTCATCATGAAGGATTTTCTCTCCTGGCTTCTTCTAAGAATTATCCTCTGATTGATTGTGTGCATCATGCAATACCCATCAAGATTGTTAATCAGTCATGAACTTGCCTCTAGTTGAAACAGTACTCTTCAAGTACATGTTATCATCAGCCTTCTTGGAACTCATCAGTCATCCAGTCATGCATCTCATAGCTTGCAGTACAAAGGCTCATGGTTGTATGCTCAGTGTTCTTCTCATAGATTCCTTCAACTCTTCTAATCAGATTGTGAAAAGAAATGTCTCGGCCTCATCAATGATGCTGCTTTTATCACCCATACTCATGCGGTGAAGTGCTCATCTGGCTTCAAACAATTGTCCCACACAGTCAGTCTTCGAGGTGGGTGCCTTTCTGACATTCATTCAGTGCAGTTGTGTGATAACATCTGTCTATAACCATGTTTCAAAGAATGACAATATGAGATTGTCCTTTAAGTGCAGCATTGTTCCATAGTCAGTCTTGGTGGTGTGCATATGTTCGATGTTCATTCAAATGCACTCACCCAATAACATCTGTCAGGAGTCATAGCCATGTTTTAGAGGGTGACCCAAGATGAAGATATGAAAATATCCTTCAAGTGCAGCGTTGCTCATCAATTGTTGCTGAAGTTCACTAAATCATGGATTGTCTTTGAACAACATTGCCCCTAGTTGATCTGAGCATGCTCATTTTTCTGTTTACAACCAAATGGCTTTTGTGAATGCCAGGAATGACTTTGATGGACTTTGATGACTCATCATGTGATTCTTTCTTTGCCCCCAGCTGATCTGGATACTGTTTGTTTTCCTTTTAAGGTCTACTGTATTGCCCCCAGCTGCTCAACTTTTCAAGGAGTGTTGAGGACTTCACTGTCATTTCTATCAACAATTTTGCATACTCAATCGATGTTCTTCTGTGTTTGATAATCTTCCTTGTTCTGGAATCAACTCTCATATTTCAAAGATCATGTCTATTCAAAGTCTAGTTTGTTGAAATGAAATCAGAGATGTCCTTTTTGAAAATCTTTTGAAAATCAAGCTTTTTGATCAAAGACCCAACACACGTTATTCGAAATATATGGTCCTTTGATTGTCATGCATTTTGAAAACAGAAATTGACCCAATGTAGGATTAAAAATGGCTTTTTCCATGGTCTTTTGTATCAATTTGAATCCTTGATATTGGGTATATCTTTTGATGGTCTGTGATGAGGTGACATTTTTATGAATTTCAAAAACAAGATGCTCAGACTTTATTAAGAAAGGTTGTTTCTTTTCTTAGCATTTATTTTATCAACATGCATAATAACTAATAGCTTAATTCATGAAGTCACGACCCTTATGGAAAAGCTCTTTAAGTTTTGAGAGCGTCATTTATCGGTTCAGATTGCTTACTTGATCAAAAAGGGCTTTTAAAAGTATGTAATGCAGGCTATGGTTCATGGCTATGAAAGAAAAGGAATCTCAAAGGCTCAAAAGGTGTTTGAGGGTTTCAAAGACCTAGGATCAACATCAATTATTCATCAACTCTTTTCTGTTGTTGTCTTTGTAGAGGAAACGACATATAAGCCAAAAAAAATTACTTATGGTTATAATTTTGTCAATTATTCCTTTTTGTCCAACAAAGAGTTGGTGCATTCAAAATACAAGGTCAGGGATATCAAAGATAATAATAGGCCATGGAATTTTATAAATATAGGAAAATCTGAACCCTGACTAGGATCACACCCCAACAATTGTAAAACAAACTTGAACCATAAGCAACAAACTTGAAACAATCTGACTAGTTACAAAATAACCATAAGCAAAATCTCTCCATCTAGACAAAAGCAATTGTCTCATTTTTGTCTGATTATCATTTTTGTTATAATTTATATATATATTTCGTGTCACGTGCATCATAACCTTATAGGAAAAGGTTCCCCAAGGGGTGACAAAAGTCGTTTTTACCCTGTCTTCCATAGCCATCTTTATCTGGTTGTATCCTGAGAAACCATCCATAAAGGAATAAGTGGAACTACGGTCTGCGAAACCAGAGATTCTGGGTTCGATCCCCAGTGGAGTCGCCATTATGTCGCACGTGTGCGGCGGCGCGACGATCTTCCACCCTCAAGGAAAAAAATCAGAATATTTATTCCTGAAAAAAAGGGAGAGACAAGGAATTCTTGTCTCTACAAGTGAAAATATGGACTGGGAGTCGCCACCTAATATTCTGGTTACTAGGAACCTTAACTCGTCTTTAGAGATCGGGTACGGAGACTGGTTGCGTAAAGGGAAGGTATTAGCACCCCAACTACGCCCTACCTAAGGTAGGCTGCATTGTTTTAAAGTCTGATAACATCTAAGGTCGTGTTTGTGGTTGTTAATATTATTGTTCGGAAAACGCATTACATGTAATGTCATATCCCAAGTTCTATTAAAAAAAGAATAATAATAAATTAAATTAAATATCCGGAATATGTATTACGTATAATGTCATACCCCGGATATTAAAAGATAAACAAAATAAAATTTTTGTTGTTTTTTTTTTAAAATTTTGGCCAATATTCTCTTGACTTTAATAAACTGGTTATTAAAGCCAAAATGCATGCTAAAACATTGTTTTTTTTTTTTTGTATGAAAAATACAAAATGATTTTTTTTATTTTATTGCTTACGCGCTTTAAATTTGTACATATTTGTTCATACATTATAGATTGTGTCATGCATCATTCATATGAGAGTTTGTACTAAAAAAAACTTTAAGTTAAGTGGGGGACTAGCAACTTACCTTACGACTTTTAGTCAAGGTTTAAGTTTGTGTAAACCCCAACTCTTCGCTGAGTGCTTAGACTGGTAACAGTTGGTACACGTGCCATCTCATTTGCCTACAAGCCTCCATATTGCCTCCACGAGGGCGATCACTGGGACAGCAAGAGACCCTTTTTTAGAGACTGAATAGCCAACCTACTCTTGTCAAGCATAAACATATTTTGCATAAACCTAACCATAAAGCATTTGGTTTTCAGGTCTTTTAAAAACGATAAGATGGCCATCATTACCAAATTTACTACTGTGGAATATGGGCAGAATTCTGAATTGTCACAATTATCGGAGGGAGATTGCTCTAGAGGTGATGCAAGGAAGCTTCCAATAGTCAAAGACTTGAATTGCGTAGTATATGAGATGAAGAGGATATTGGTCCATAGTCAGAACATTGATGAGACAGCATTTTCCGAGAAGTATGGGCGATTGTTAGAAATTGCAAGGATAGAAGTATTGAACCCAGCAATCAAAGCCTGATTAACTTTTGGGATCCTGATTACAGATGTTTTTCCTTTGGAAATGTGGATTTGTGTCCCACTGTAGAGGAGTATGGAATGTTGACAATTTCCCAAACATCTGCATAGGGTTTATTTTCCTTTGAGAAATGACAAGGTAATTCCCGAGTTGTCAAAGTTGCTGAAGATTCCATATTTGAGCAGATTTTTAGAGAAGAATGGCAGTGGTTTAAAGTGGAAATTTCTAGAGGTTGAACTAGAAAGGAAAAAAGAGCAATACGGGTCCATGCTAGAAAGAGACAGGTTAATCGCTTTGGGAATATATGGTCTCGTGTTATTTCCAAGCTTAATAGGTTATAAGTCTAGAAGCTGCTGCTGCATTTGTGGAATATGAAAATACTCATGTCAACCCTACAACCGCCATATTGGCTGAGACCGTTCTGACCCTCAACCATTTTAGGAAGACGGGGAAAGGCGCAGTGAGATGTTGTACTCACTATTATACATCTGGATGGTAAGCCATGTTGAAACCAAAAAGCCGATCTTTAATAATTTTTGGTGGTTTAACCAAAAACCCTTGAAGATAGTGGAGGAGGAAGAATGGGGAACCTAGGTGACCAAGGTTGGATGAAAAAACTGCAAGAGTTACCTAGTAGCAACTTTAGTTGGAAGGCCCCTTGGGTGAAGTCGGTTGATGTCATAGTAAGTTGTGGACAAAAATGTTGGGTACCTTTAATTGGGATCACAGGTTATGTCAGCTATGCTCCGGCTATGGTGATAAGACAATTAGGGGGATACAACACATCCCAAGAACTGTGGGACTTGCTGAATTTTCCGGGTGTTTTAAGGATCAATCCGCGCGAGAAGTGCTTGAAACCATCAAACAAGATTGGAGCCATTTGACTGTAATTCAAAAGGAGTCTGAAAGGATGAGAGACCCTAGCTCAAGTGAAGGATATGAAAAGTGGAGGAATGTGACCCCAACTGCCGCTCCTAAAAAGCCATGTTCTGAAGACAGGCCTTCGCGAATTATAGAAGGGTCGTTGAAAAGAAAAAAGGTCAGCAATGAGGAAGACCTTATGAAGCAATTAGAAAGGCTCCAAATAGAATTGGGAAAAAGTAAGGGAGATAAAGCAGCATTAGAAAGGATGATGATGGAAGGAGACAAAAGCAGAGTGTGTCTAAATGAACAACTTGAATCTAGAGATGAGAAGATAGTGATGTTGGAGCTGCAGTTGAGCAAAGAAAAGGATGTAATAGAAGAGTCCGAGAAAGAAAGAGGAAGACTAATTTTGGATTCGATGCAAAACAGCTCTGAATTGGAAGCATTGAAAGCCGACTTCAACGACTATCAAGAGAATGTTGGGTTCAATCAGGACAAATTCTTGCATGTTCAAGCAGAGTTGTTAGACCGAATTGAGAGGTATGATGAGTTAAACAAGAAATATGTGATGATGGAAAGTAGGCTAGTTGAACTGCAAGAGTTTGAAAGAAAGGGGAAAGAAGAGGAGCTTGTTAAGGCAGATTTGGTAGCTAAGAAAAATGAAATTAGGATGTTGAAGGTGAAGTTTGACAAAGAACGAGAAAAGGTAAAGCAGTTGACCGAAAGGTTGAAAGCTTCAGAAAAACATAAAGAACAGATCGACACCAACAACAATACATTGAATCGGAACAACATGTTGCTTATGGAGAAGATGGCCAAAGTAGACGAGCAAATGGATGAAGCTGTTATTCATGCACGGATCATTAGAGCCAATGCTCGAAGGGTGGGGAGAGACATCTTTCGTTATCGACAAAGCTTGGCTGAGACAGATGCATTCTTAGAAAAAATTGAGAATCGAGGCCTTGCTTTCCTACCGGTGGCTAGAGATATGGATGAAGATGAAGATTGATGTATTTTTTTTTTTTGTTTATCCTCTTTTAAAGGTTGTATTAGCCGATATTATGAATGAAAAGGGGCCTTGACCCATCTTTTGTTGAAGAAAATCTCCTATAGAGTAAGGATAAGCCTACCAAAGCAGCAACATAGAGCAAAACTACTCCTAATAAGGAATGTGACAAAAAAGAGTCTATACCCATTACACAAAAAGAAATGTCGGCCATCAATCGATTTTTTTTTTGTTTTGAAAAAAAAAAAAGCAAACTCACATTACATATGCATCATGCATTGTTCTTTACCATACATTCATTTACATTTTTCCATACCGCAGTTGAAACATAGGTCCCCCATATAAGGTCCATTACACCAGATTCAGAACAAGAATGGAACACGAAGAGAGGGCTCACCTAGAATCCCGCTACCAGAGCGAGCTAGAATCAGTGAAAAATGAAGTGTCACGGATGTCTAATCTGCTTGAACAACTGTTAAAAGCAAAAAGTGGGGAGGGAACATCCGCCCAGCCATCTACGAGTTCACCCGTATCGCACATTCCCATAGCATCACCAATTCTGGGGCAGATTCAGTAACAGAACAACATTTTGCGCCAGCCATCCCTATCCGGCCAGCTCACACTACCCACCGTGGATTTAACGAGGACGGACCTGTTGATAGTAGGTCAAGCAATTTCATAAGCCAAGATAAAATATCTGCATTAGAGGAACGGTTGAGAGCTGTAGAAGGAAATGATTGGTTTGACCCAACACGAGCAGCTGATGTATGTTTGGTACCAAACATCGTGGTACCAAAAGATTTCAGGATCCCGGAATTTACCAAATATACAGGCTTAGAGTGCCCAAACACGCACCTACGATCTTACTGCAACAAGATGGCTGAAGTGATCCATAATGATAAAATGCTGATATATTTTTTTCAGGATAGTCTATCAGGCTCTGCTTTAAATTGGTATATGAGGTTGGAAACTGTTAAAATTAAGACATGGAAAGATTTGGTGGAGGCTTTCCTCAAACAGTATAAATTTAACCTGGAAATAGCCCCAGACCGAACAAGCTTGATGTCCATGGAAAAGAGAAGCCAAGAGACAGTCAGGGTGTATGCACAAAGATGGCGAGATGAGGCGACACATGTCCAACCTCCTTTAATCGAAACAGAGATGGTGACTTTATTCGCTAATACTTTTAAAGCACCTTACTATGAGCATTTAATGGGCAGCTCATCTCAGCATTTTTATGATGTTGTACGAGTAGCAGAGAGAATAGAGCAAGGCATTAAAGCCGGGCGCATACCGGAGCCTCTAGAGAAAAAGGGATTTGCTGGAAGAAGAAGAGAAGGAGATGTTAACAACTTAGAGGGAGGGTATAAAGGCAAAAGGGTAAATTACCCAAACCCAGGAACATCTACCCCCCAATTCACCAACATGAACTTTACCAAACCCTTGTCCCCAAATCCAACCAACCGAATAAATCCCCCACCTAATATCCAAAACAACTATCAAAAGCCATATACCAGATATACTTCTGAGCAATTACCTCCATTACCAATGCCTTTAAAAGATTTATACGCTAAATTGCTAAGCATTGGGCAAATAACCCCAATCCATCTACCGCAAATCCAACCGCCTTTTCCTATGTGGTACAAACCAGAACTCTCTTGCGAATACCATGCCGGTAATTCTGGGCATGCAATTGAAACTTGCTACGCTTTTAAAAGGAAGTTGTTAGAACTCATCAAAATGGGGTGGGTATCATTCGAAGATCCACCTAATGTCATTTCAAATCCATTGCCTAAACATACTGCTAGTAGTTCTGGAGTGGGCATGATAGAGATTGGCAATCAAGGCCAAATGTTGAAGGTATCCATGAAGAGGATATACGATATGTTGTTACAATCAGGATTCCTAAACATAAGCACTACATGTCAGTTGGGAAGTGATAACTATTGTGAGTTCCACAGGATGGAGGGACATCATATCGAAGATTGTGTCAAGTTTCGCCAGAAGGTTGCAAAGATGCTACTCATGGGAGAATTGAGACTCGAAACCCTGGGGGCAACCAGGAGGTGAGTATGATGGAAGGCCAAGACAAATTGTCAGAGGTCTGTAGAGTTCAACCTATGGCTAATGGGTTCTCAAAGCTGATCTTGACTAAACCTTCCTTTACAAAAAGAGATCACAGTGCAATGCCATATAACTATGTTTGTACCTCGAACATTCAAGCCCCTCTCCCTTTATTTCATTCTGAGGTTAGTGGGCTAACAAGGAGTGGCCGCTGTTTTACACCTGAGGAGTTGAAGAAGGCCAAAGGCAAAGAAATGGTGGATCTTGATAAAGAAGTAGAGGTGAATGAGCCAGTAACAGAGAAGGAGTCGAATGAATTTCTCAGGTTGATCAAGCATAGTGAGTATTCCATAGTGGATCAACTCAAAAAAACTCCAGCAAGGATATCTCTCATGTCCTTGATACTAAGCTCGGAGCCTCATCGAAATGCCTTACAAAAGGTACTGAACGAGGCATATGTCCCCCAGGACATTGAACAAAACACCATGGAGCATTTGGTAGGGAGGATCCACGCTTCAAATTACCTATATTTCACGGCTGACGAACTCAGTGCTGAAGGAACTGGGCATAACAAGCCATTGTATATCACCGTGAAATGCAAAGATTTCCTTATTGGAAAGGTGCTTGTTGATAACGGCTCGGCTCTTAATGTATTGCCCAAATATATACTGAAAGAAATGCCAGTTGATGAGTCTCATATGAAGCCTAGCACTATAACGGCAAGAGCATATGATGGCTCACCTAGACCAGTCCTTGGGAATTTAGAGGTCGAGCTGTATGTGGGTCCACAAATGTTCCTAACCACATTCCAAGTTATGGATATCCACCCTTCTTATAGTATGTTACTCGGAAGGCCTTGGATTCATACAGCTGGAGCAGTACCTTCCTCATTACACCAGTGTTTGAAATATATCATGAACGGGATGTTGGTAACCGTCAAAGCAGAGGAAACAATCTCCATGGTAAAGAATGTGACCATACCCTTTTGGAGGCAGAGGATTGCACGGATGAGAATCTTCATGCCTTTGAGATTGTAAACACTGAGTGGGTACCTGAAAGCACAGTGCTAAGAAAGCCGAAGATATCAGCAGCAGCAAAGATGGCCGTTCGATGTTTCTTGGAACATCGAATCCCATTCCAATATGACCCGATCACGGGAATACCAAAAAGGATTAAGCCAATCACAATGAGAGCTTTTGACCAAAGATTTGGGCTGGGATATAAGCCTAAGAAGGAGGATCATCGTTGGGCTGCCAATAAACGAAGAGAACGAAGAATGGCTAGAATCGAGGGAAGGGAGCCTGAAGAAGAAGAAATGGAAATCCCTCCACTGATGGTTTCTTTCCCAAAGGCAGCATATGTGATGCAACCAGATAACCGAGCAGAAGATGATATTCAAAGGATGGTAACCATGAGCATCAACACTTTGGAAGATGATAAGGAGGAAGGAAGTGGCACAAAAACAGTAGTTGAAATGGAAGATGAAGTGCTACCACAATTGACTGTGGAAATGGAAGATGAAATGCTACCACAACTGACTGTGCATACTCTAGAAGAACTCCCCACCAAGACTTTGTGCGAAGGTTGGCTGAAGGTGAAAAGTTTCAAAACTGGGTGACCCAAGAAGCTCCGCTAGTATTTAAAATGTAAACCCTTTGTGCTTGCTTTCATATGCTTTTGTTTGTTTATTTGTTTTTCATTCTAGTTGATAATCAAGGCTCATGATGTCAACTAGATTTTGTCTTTATCATGATCCCACTTTTATCATAATCAAGGAGATCATACTTTTCTACATTCATCTGTGTTTTTTTCTCTCTCTTCTTTTACATCAAACATTTTCCGCTTTCAGGAATCCTGAAAGCGAATCTTCCACAACATCACATACATTTAATATCAAGAATGAATGGCCAAACTTTAACGAACATGTGACCATGATGGAAGAAGAAGAAGGGGACGAAAACATATCAAAGAATTCACAAAACTAGTAGAGCAACATGAAAAAACATGGGAACCTGCTGCTGAAGAACTTAAAATCATAAATGTAGGTTGTGATCAGTTTAAAAAAGAATTGAAAATAGGGACACTGATTACGCCTAAGCAAACGGTGGAGTTAAGTGCTTTACTACATGAGTACTCAGATCTTTTTGCTTGGTCTTATAAGGATATGCCTGGTTTGAATACAAATATCGTGGTACATAAGATCCCATTAGAGGAAGGGTGTAAACCAGTCAAACAGAAGTTGAGAAGAGCACACCCGGAGACATGGATCAAAGTG
>CAXHTJ010000938.1:0-47448 GCA_964019445.1 Populus tremula
CTCTTCGAGGCTCTTGTTCAGTTCAATATGAGATCAAAGTTGATATTTTCAGCAAGGAACCATGATCTCTCCTACATTTATGTGCATTGAAGGTTTGTTGATATCCTGTGCATTTTCAGCAAGGAACCATGATAAAAAATTTTGAGACACGATTTTCATTGAAGGTCAAGAGTTTGGATTTGAAAGTAAACAAGAAAATGCCAGATTTGTTATTATGTTAATAATTATTTTTTTAAATATTTTTTATTTGAAAACATATTAAAATAATAAAATTTTATTATTAAAAAATTATTTTTCACATCATCACATCAAAACAATTTAATAATATAAAAAGTTAATTTTTATATTTTCATCACCGCATTCAAATTTTTGATTAAAAAATAATTAAATAAAAAATTATTTTTTAAAAAATACAATTTCAACTGTGAAGTGCGGTGGCTGTAGTCACTCCACCATCCACTCTCAAGCAAAGCCTTGCCTTCTGATGCTAGCAAGGCTGGGTCAAGAGCAGCCACGAGACCATTACTAGATACAAAAATACAGGACAATAACAATGAGATGCTTAAAATCGCGATAAGTTTTGCTCATAATCAATGGATGCCATGTTTGCGTGGTAATGCTTCCCTTCAATGATAATGCGAAATTTCTGAATGAAGTGCATGGCATTCCCATGGACTAGTTCCAAGTCAAGATCGCCTGTGTTTCACGTGTACTTTTCTTCCTGTCTTTTGAAACCAAAGATGATGCATTGGTCCATGCGTTCACAGCAAGACTTTTAATTCTATCAATTCCAATGCCTAAGACAATAGCTTCAGATTGTCTAGCTAGTCCTTTTCTTTTTCCACAAAGGAGAAAAAGGTTCACCAATAGTATCATTTGGAAATTAAGAAGGCCAGTCAGTTAATCTATTCTCCCTGACTTTCATGCGAAGAGATCGAGTAGAAAATAATCCAAATACATGTATTCTGATCCTCTTGCCACTAGTTTATGGATTTCATTCTAAGTCTATCCGAATTTTAACATCTTTTAAGGTTTGTTTGTTTTTTTGGTTTCAAAAATGTTTCGAAAAAAATTAATTTTTTTATTTTTTTTCTTTACTTCAAATTAATAAATTTTCTTTAGTATTTTTAGATTGAAATCCCGCGGCTGGTATAAAAAGGCTTAAACCAATAGCTGCTTGGGCTTTGTTTCGTAGACATGTTAGAATAGTTTGTTTTTGTTTTGGTTCAATAGAAGGCCCGACAAGCCATGAGATAATTAAAGGAAGAAACTGATGCGGAGCTGTAATCATTAAAGGAAATTATTGAATATACACAGCCATGAGATAATTAATAAAATCATAAATAAATATATTATCCTTGCATTCTAATTTAATTGCAGAATTGTATCGGCGACTTGTCAATTGTCACCATGATAATGGGTATGTATATAGAGCTTTCATGCAGGAGAATATGAACTGTCATATAATCATTTGTTATAATTAGACTATGTAGAACATTTAACATATACGATCTATGAACGAACGTCCAAGGAAAAATATGATGCTCCAAATAATTTTTTTCCTGGCTTGTCTAAGAGCATCAGGACAGTTGCACATACCCCAAGCTTTTTCTTATTTAAAGATATCATGAAGGGGAAATTAATGGGATGATCAATGTGATAACAAGGTAAAGAATTTCAACTTTAAAAATTGGTTTCAATATTTTATAAATCAGATGCTGATACGAAGAAATCATGTGCTCATAATCGGATACTATGATATATTTTCTCTGTTAGTAAATGTCTCTGAGACTGAAAATAATCTATAGCTAGGCATCTTGTAAAGCTACAATGTTGTGCATTTTACTAGATAGACATGGTGGCCGACGTTGGGGCATGCTGATATCCAAAATTTACACAATGGAGGTCAAAGCTTGTTCCCAAACATGAGACGTAAATCTTCCTTTGGAGTGGAAGATGATTGGAAATTCCATCTGTGCCAAATGATAAATAATAAGGTAGAGAGTAGATCCAATCACTGCTTTCAGGCATCTATTATACAAAAGCTTGCAGGGACAAATTAATGGAGTTAACAAATATTTTCTGCATATTTCAAGTGTGGATTTGCCTAATTATAAGATGAGTGATGATTTCAATTTAACCTAGACGTACTGAGAGGTAGACTTAATATGATATATGCTCATTTATATTGATACTAGTCTTCATGCACAAGAAAAGTGTGCATTATTAAAATTACATACAATGTCACACTAAAATATTACAAACACATGTAGTGTGCTAAAACAAAACAAAAGAAGAAAAAGTTCATCCAAAATTAAGAATTCTATAAACGCATGCTCTTGGAGGCTCTCGTTGAAGTGTTCCATGCGAGATCGAAGTTGACTTTTTTAGAGAGGAATTGTGATCTCACCTACATTTGTGTGCATGGCAAGATTTCGCAGCTCCAACAAAGAAATCTCGAGACCTCCCAATAATCTCTTGGGAGATAGAAATTCTTGAGACACGAATTTCATTGAAGGTCGATTTTTTGGATTTGAATGTAAGCAAGAAAATATGAGACTTGCAATGGTACATATATTCTGTACGACAATCTCATTTGTTGGAGGTGGCAAACGAGGATCTAACACTTCTTTCAGTGTAATAGCCTGATCAGATGATGATAGGATATCTCCCGGATGCCTTCCCATCAAAGTTTCAAGCGCCACAACTCCGAAGCTGTACACATCACATTTCTCTGTCACTGCCATAATATAAGCCAACTCTGTCCATGTACAAATTGAAATTAATATATATATTTAAAAGAGAGTTTGCTTTAGTTTTGCAGTGCATGAGTGGTAAATATGGATGTTAAGAAGAAATATTTTTACCTGGGGCAATGTATCCATAGGTACCAGCAAGTACAGTATGGTTGGACGAATCAGGATCGAGAAGTCTAGCCACGCCAAAATCAGCAACAAAAGACTTGGATTCTGAATTCAACAGAACATTGTTGCTTGATATGTCTCGATGAACAATTGGCGGGTTGCAATCATGATGCAAGTAAGATAATGCGTGAGCAATGTCTTTGATGATGTGTGCTCTTTTCATCCACTTCAATTCCACAGCTCCAACATCATTTCTCAAGGCACAAAACAAGCTTCCCTTTTCCATGTACTCGTAAACAAGAAACATGCAGCGCTGGTGCAAACAGAATCCATAAAGCTTTACAATGCTCCTGTGACGTATTTGTGTGAGCAATTCCACCTCATTTTTGAAACTCTTGTCAAAAGCCGGCTCCTCTGCCTCTCGACGATGAAGTTTCTTTAAGGCAACTAATTTCCCACTTGGAAGTTGTGCTCGGTAGACGCTCCCATAACCACCGGTTCCGATACAATATCTGAGGTCAAAGTTCTCGGTCGCTGTAATGATGTCTTGGTATGCAATCGTCCCATCATAATTCCATACGGAAAACAAGTCTCCATTCTTTGATGATGCTGGCTCAGGTTGGGTAGCCTTGCGTCGAGACAGATAACAACATCCGAGACACAAGAGACAAAGTGAAGTGGTGGTAATAGGAAGAAATATGTTGATGGAATGAATTATTCTGTTGTCTTTTGAAGGTAACGTACAGTTTGAGAGATCAGGGTGTAAATATTTGTTGCCCTCAAATGCAGTAGCTTTAAAAGTAACTGAATCGTTGGTAATTTGCCCGTGAAGAGAGTCGCACCCCAAAAAATCAGCGCGCGGCATCGGCTGGCGATTTAAATCTCGTTTATTGCGTTTGCTTGAATTTGGTTCACTGGAGTCGCCACCTAGTAATTGATTGCGGGCTACTAGGAAACCGGATGTACTGGTCTCGTCAGAGATTCGCGGGTAAGGGACTGGTTGTGGTTAGGGAAGGTATTAGCACCCCTAACGCACCCTACCTGAGGTAAGCTGCTTCGTGAATTTGATGTGTTAAAGAAGTTTTAATAATTGTCTTTTCATCGGAAATTAGAAATATCACTTACGTATAAGTTAATAATTCTCAACCGCGATCCGATCAAAATATTAAATTCTTCTTTAATAGATTTGCAATTTCATCCTAAAAAATAAATAAAGAAATAAATAAAAGAACAAATTCATAAAACAAATACAAACACACACATACACTTTCACTATTTTTATTTCTTTTCTTTTTTCTTTTCTTTTCTTTTACATCCACTATACAAATACAAATACAAATACAAATTCAAATTCAAATTCAAATTAAATAAATAAAAATACACCAACACACACATCCTTTTTTTTTATTATTATTTTCTTTTCTTTTCCTTTTTTTTTTCTTTTACATTCACATATTACAAATTTAAAATAAATAAACAAAAATTACATTAAAACTTTAAAATTTACAAAATGGTCCCTCAAAACTCCCGAAATTGCAGGGAAGGACTTCTGCACCCGCATGAACAGTTCCGGCGCGTCTTCCCACGCGCCTCCGCCACTGGCGGCGCGTGGGTTCACGCGCCGCCCAGAAATTCAGGCGGCGTGAGGGGGCTGCAATGGCTTCCTCCCCTCTTCAATCTCCTGCTGCCCGTCACCTGCAAAACGAACAACAACACAATCGGCAGTCGATTTTAATTTTGTTCTTTGTTTTTTTTTTTTTAAATCTGCTTCGGATCTGATTTTTCGGTCTTCCTTTCTTCTCCGATCTGCTCCTTCCTCTTGTTTTCAGATCGTCTTCCATGTACTGGCGACGACTGCTGGAGGCCGAAGCGGGTGGCGCCGCTGGGGAAAGGAGCTGCTGCGGTTGGCTTCGGTGGGCGCTGGGTTTCGTCTTCTTCTCCTCTGCTTCGGGTGGCAGATCGGTGGCTTGGTGGAGATGGAGAACGGCTCTGTGGGGAGGAGCTGGAAACCCGAGATGGCAGGGAGAGAGAAGAGGGGCGGCGCTGAAAAAAGGTGGTGTTGTGGTCGGCTGAAGAGGTTCTGGCCGGCGGTGAGATGGTGTGGGTTTGTGAAGGATATATTATCAACCGGCTGAGGGGGAGGAGAAAATTCCAGCCGGTGAGTTGCTGTTTGGCCCGTGGGGAAAAATCAAATGCCAGGGGTCTTTGTTTCTCTGGTTTCGGCTGGGGAAGGAGGCTGAAATGGGTGTCGGGTTGAAGATGGAGGGGGCGGCTTCGGGCTGTTGTTTTGGATTTGTTTGTGGCCGAGAGAAAGGGAACGGCGGAGAAGAAGATGAAAACAGGGGGAGGCTGGTTCGGGTGGCCGGTTTTTTGGGTCAGAAAAAATCAAACCGAGGAGCAACTCCGGGAGACCAAAAATGAAAACCAGGGGGGGCGGCTGGTGTGAAGGAAAAAGGTTTTTTTTTTTAGGGTTAGGGTTTCTGTATTTTTTTTCTTCTAAAAGTGTCAAAATTACCCCCCCTTGAATGTGTTGAGGAAACCAGTATTTATAGGCAAAATGTTGCTAGGTTTTTCAACTTGGTCCCTCAACTTCTTTCTTTTTTGTAAATTTTGATTTTTCTTATTTTTTTGTATTTTTTTGAAAACGAGCAATATCAACGTCGACTTAAATGCGAAAAAACAATGATTTAAAAATGACGCGTGAAACGTCGAACGCCTTTGAAAATCTTTTAACCATTTAAATTCTTTTTTTAGACGACGTTAAAAATGCTAAAATGACGAAAATATATTAAAAAACATATTTTTGGATTTTCTTTGCTTTTCTCAATTTTTTGGATTTTTTTGAAAATATATCAAAACATGGGTCAAAAATTGGGTAGCAACAGATGCCCCCTCTTTACAATGCTTACGAAGCAAAACTCTTCAAAATTTTGCATAGTAAGCTTTGTAAAGAAAACAAAAGGAAAATGATTTCATTATCTTGGGCGACCTGCCCACACACTCACACTGATCTGTTTTCACCGGCGACCTGCCCACGCATACTCACTCTGGTCTATTTTCACGGGCGACCTACCCACACGTACTCACTCAAGTTTTTTCACGGGCGCTGCCCACACATACTCACTCAAGTCTATTTTCACGGGCGACCTGCCACACATACTCACTCAAGTCTATTTTCACGGGCGACCGACCCACACTCTCCCAATAGTCTATTTTCACGGGCGACCTGCCCACACATTGGGTTTTACCTGAGATCCCATCTGGCGACCTCATTCAACTGGAACGAAAATATGTGTAACTCGGTTAACCTGAAATCCCATCTGGCGATTCCCTTTAACCAAAGTTACATGAGATCCCATCTGGCGACCTCATTCAACTGGAACGAAATATGTGTAACTCGGTTAACCTGAAATCCCATCTGGCGATTCCCTTTAACCAAAGCTACATGAGATCCCATCTGGCGACCTCATTCTGGTCTCATTTTACGGGTGACTAACCCTCGAAAAATGCTGGTCTCATTGTACGGGTGACGAACCCTAGTGCTGCTGGTCTCATTGTACGGGTGACGAACCCTAGTGCTGGTCTCATTGTACGGGTGACGAACCCTAGAAAAATGATGGTCTCATTGTACGGGTGACGAACCCTAGAAATATGATGGTCTCATTGTATGGGTGACGAACCCCAGATGGAAAAAATGTGAAGTGCGGTCTCATTGTAATGGGTGACCTACCCACGTGGAAAAAATATGAAGTGTGGTCTCATTGTAATGGGTGACCTACCCCGATGGAAAAAATATGAAGTGTGGTCTCATTGTAATGGGTGACCTACCCAGATGGAAAAAAATATGAAAAACGGTCTTATTATGATGGGTGACCTACCCAGATGGAAAAAATGTGATATGACAAGTGTGAAAAATAGGACTTACCTGGCGAAGTCCTGAAGGGATGACAAAAGAAGGGCTGGAAAAACTTGGTGCTTCCTGATAATTCCCGATCATAGGGTTTGAAAACTCGGTGTTTCCTGACTGTAAGGGTTGAAAACTCGAGGCTTCCCGGTTGCAAGGTTGATCTATTCATTTCTTTGGGATTTTCCTAATGGTAGGGTTCATCCCATCGTCCTTTTATTCCATGATCAAAACCGATTCTTTATTATCATCATCACAATGCTTCTTTCTCTTTCCACCATCTTGCTGGACCTCATTAAGGATTTTCCTGTAACAATTCAAAAATATGTGCAAATGGTTTTTTTTTTTTTTTTTTTTTTTTGAGGTTAGATGATATGCATGCATCCTTACCTGATTTGAAATAATAGGTCCCCCCTCTTTGATGCTCCATCGTCATAGGGTGCCCTTGTTTGTATCCCAAAGCTTTCTTTGTTCTTCCGATGTATTGGCTCATTCATGTGTTAGCCATCCACTCAGCTGTAAATGCAGTGCCCATCCCGGGCTGTCTTCGACAATTACTGCTTGCATCGTTCATGAAGCTTGACCCTGCCCCAAGTGTAGTACTGCTTGATTCATCATGAGAGATTTTCTCTCCTGGCTTCTTCTGAGAAATTATCCTCTGATTGATTGTGTGCATCATGCCAACACCCATCACGTTTGTTAATCAGTCATGAACTTGCCTTCGGTTGAAACACCATTCAAGTATGTATGGTCACCAGCCTTCATGGAACTGCCAAGTCATCCAGACATGTATCTCATGCTTTGCAGTAAACAGCTCATCATTGTAAGCGCGATGTATTTCTCTATGGATTCCTCTTAGCTTGTCAAATCAGATCGTGAAAATACCTGCTTTGGCATCATCAATGATGTTCATGTTATCACCCATATTCATGCGGTGAAGTGCGCATTTGAGCTTCAGAATAGATGTCCCACAATCAGTCTTCGAGGTGGGTGCCTTTCGACATTCATTCAGTGCAGTTGTGTGATAACATCTGTCTATAACCATATTTCAAAGAATGACAATATGAGATTGTCCTTTAAGTGCAGCATTGTTCCACAGTCAGTCTTGGTGGTATGCATCTTTTCTCCATTCAATTACATTCATCTGTGTATTCCTCATCGATCGCGAGCCATGTTTCAAAAATGATGATAGGAAAGTGCCTTCAGGTACGTTTTTGTTTCTCCATTGCCGACAGGATTCACTAAAGCATGGGCCATTTTGGAATGACATTGCCCCCAGTATGATCGATGTGCTCGTTCATTGATTATCTGTCTTTGAACATCATTGTCTTCAGTTCACTGATTCATCATTTAAACATTGCCTCATAGCTGATCTGAGCACTGCTTGTTTTTCCTTTTCAAGGTCTACTGTATTGCCCCCAGCTGCTCAACTTTTCAAGGAGTGTCGAGGACTTCAATGTCATTTCTATCAACGATTTTGCATACTCAATCAATGTTCTTCTGTGTTTGATAATCTTCCTTGTTCTGGAATCAACTCTCATATTTCAAAGATCATGTCTATTCAAAGTCTAGTTTGTTGAAATGAAATCAGAGATGTCTTTTTTGAAAATCTTTTGAAAATCAAGCTTTTTGATCAAAGGCCCAACACATTTTATTCGAAATATATAGTCCTTTGATTGTCATGCATTTTGAAAACAGAAATTGACCCAATGTAGGATTAAAAATGGCTTTTTCCATGGTTCTTTGTATCAATTTGAATCCTTGATATTGGGTATATCATTTGATAGTTTATGGTGAGGTGACCTTCTGTGAATTTCAAGGAAAACAACAGGCTCAAGTCAAAACTTGAGGATTCATGAAGGAAAATGTTTTGTTTTTAGCAATAATTTTATCAACATGCATAACGACCGGTAACTTAATTCATGAAGTCACGACCTTATGGAAAAACTCTTCAAGTTTTGAGAGCGCCATTTATCGGTTCAATTGCTTGCTTGATTAAAAAGGGCTTTTAAAAGCACGTAATGCAGGCTATGGTTCATGGCTATGAAAGAAAGGAATTTCAGGCTCAAAAGGTGTTTGAGGGTTTCAAAGACCTAGGATCAACATCAACTATTCATCAACTTTTTTTATTGTCTTGTAGAGGAAACGACATATAACCTTGTTAACCTCAAAGTTCGACTTTTCTTAACATAAGTCATAATGCAAATCCAACTTTCTTTGAGGAATAACCAACCTTAATCATCTGATAACATCATAGGTTTTATAATGGATACCAAAAGTCAACGCTTATAGCTTAGTCTTTTCTGGTATTGACTTTTGTTGTGCCTTTCCTTGATTGAAATTTCTTTTGCTCTTCATAGACTTGATAGGCGTTCTCCTTCCTTTATCTTTGACTTGTATTTAAGTGAGGGCAATTTCAACTTCCTTTTTTTCATTCTCTTTTTTTTTCATAGCCTTCCTCAAAATTTTCTTATATGCCCCCAGTCTATGTGTTTTCTTTTAGCTCTCTCTCAATCATTGGACCTTTGTTCTAAGCCTTCCCCTTTATCCATTAATTATATCAATGTCTCCAAAATATCTCTCATTTGCCCCCAGTGTGGGGTGTGATCCTAGTCAGGGTTTCTTTTTTTGAAAGAAAATATTTTACCAGGCTCAAAATGGGACTGCAAGGGATATAATCTTTAGAAAGTGAAGGGATATCAAAGATGGCCTTTTCTCATTTCAAGCAAGGTCGGTTAAACCGATAAATTTTGACCTCATCCAGTGTAATGATTGGGACTTGTAAGAATCATGATTCACGAGTCCATAACTACCGAATCCACTACATGTCATTATGCATACTGTTAAAACTTAGCTATATGATGTGTGGTTCAGTTTCAAAAGGTATGAGTTCAAAATTGTTTGGTCACCTCATGTCATTTTCAAGCATAGAGTCATTTCTGTAATCAAAACACTTTTAATCTTCCGGATTGATTAACCTTTATCGCATGTTGGAGTTTGATCAAAATATTTTGTCAGAATAAAATGCTAAACATCTGTTGATTTCAAAACAACAAAGAGACAAAAGCAAGGCATGTTTCGTTGAAGGATGAGATGTGATCCCAAAACAAAATGCAGAATTCCATAACAATATGATTGACTGTTCATCACCATTCTCGAATCAGCTTTTCTGGCAATATCTGTGTTTTGCAAAGCATTTTCGATCACATGTGATTCTGAAGTTGTTCGGGGAACAATATAGCCAGTGACACCCTTCTTCAACGACTCCACTGTCTCTTGCTCACCAACTTTCAGACTCCATTCTTGCAATTCTTGAAACTGTTCACTTGAAATGGTTGAGGACCCCACCATGACATCACATCTCTTATCTGGATTATACCACTGAGAAATTGGTGGTTGCATGGGAATTTGTCGGAGTCAAGCAAAATTCTGGAATCTTGCGGATGCTGGTCGACAACTTAAACGGCAGAGGAATGTCCCATCTTGGCAAAGATATTTGAGCAATTGATGATGCTGTGAGACCTGGCTATACCACATAATTAAGGGTTCACACTGTCAAAGTCATCTCCTGATTCACCTCTCATCATTGTTCTAGAATCCATGGCAGATCCTTCAATCTTTCTTCTCTTCATAGCTTGTTCAATTCTTCGGCAAATCCTCACAGCATTATTTCAATCTTCCAATGTTGCTATGGTTGGTTGAGGATTGTTAGAAAACTTTCTAACAGCTTGGTAATCTTGGCAGCGCCCAGAAACTTGTAGTATCGCCACTACCGACGTGTGGAATCACACATTGTCTTTATTGGAAGAGCACCTGATGAATCTAAAACTCCTTTGTCCCCTCTTCAATTTCTCACTGACAGTGCAGCAAACAAACACCTATAGAGGAAGTCCTGCTCTGTTGAAGTTTCAGTATTCTTCATGTTTTTCAGTCTAGGCATGTATCTTCTCTCTACTTTTGCATTTTAATACTGACACTGTTGGAGAAAAATCATAAATGATCTGAAACTACTGTATTCCTTCTTGGATTTCCCACTTGCGGATCCACAAACAGATTCCTGTCGGAGAGCTCTGCTACGTTGAAGTTTGATGTCTGCTCATATTTTTCAAGCCAAGTCTGGCTCTTCAACCTGCTATAGTTTCTTCGTGCTGAAACTGATGAGAGAAATATTTGTAGCATATGCAATTAGTAAATCCCCTCTTGCATTCCCAATTTGCAGAGCCATAAATGGATTTTTGTAGAGAGAGCTCTGCCACATTGAAGTTTGACAACTGCTAATATTATCAGACCAGGTCTGACTCTTCTGCCTACTACAATGTTTTGCTGGTGCCACTGGTGGGAAAAGTTTCAAAGCATATGAAATTAATACATTCCCTTTTGCATTTGCCATTGACAGATCCACAAATAAATCTCTACAGAGAGAGCTCTACCGCGTTGAAATTCAGTGTCTGATCATGGTTTTTTTTCAGACCAACATCTTGTGCTGCTGAACTGGAATTGAGCTCATAATTGGGTAACTTCAAGCAGACTAATGCACCATGACAGGAGAGTAGTCGTTTGGTTCCATTAGATGATGTGGAGGCGATGAACACTTACAGTGCAACTGGACAGAACAGTAACAGTGCAACTGGACAGAATCAGATTGTCATTAGTTGATGACTGAAGGCATTGTTGTTGTTGTTCATGACTGAAAAGGAGAGGTACAGCTTCAATTGGACGTGAACAAGCAGTGTTCCCAGAAGACTGTGCAGACATTTCTTTTCATTTGATGCTCAACACTTGTTCGAGCAGATCTGAGTCTAGTTGTTTCACTTTGATGCTCTCAACCTTAATCTGATAATGACCTATATCTGACCTTTCTTCACTTCCTTCATCTTTCTTCAATCACGTGCAGCACAACTTGCGGGGACCTACTTTCGACCCGGTCATGCATGATAAATGTATGAACATGTAATCTATATGATGAACTTCCCTTCGAGAGGTGACAATATGGTCGTAACTCTTGTATGATGGACAAGAATCGTGATTTTTGTCCAAACTCTACAATGAAAATTTTCGGAGCAACGGCCAATGTGTCACCCACAAGTCTTGAGTTCAAGATGCTTCAAGAAGGGTTTGCTCTTATGCAAATTAATGATAGTACATACAACCTAAGGATAGGTTCTATTCATTATGTGAACATGGGTAGGTTTTCTATCTGGTCTCAAAAGGGTCTCATATCTGCCCAGTGACGTTCTTCGTAAAGACAGTATGGGGGCGTTGCAAGGAATGGTTAAGGCACATATACCCACCATTACCAAGCAGGCACTCAGATATGAGTTGGGTGTTTCACGCATCTGAACCCCGACCAATAGTCTTAGGGCAGATCGCTAGTTCCCCACCTAACCTACAAGCTTGTGTGTGCTTTTAAAAATAAATACAGGTGATGTATGAGACAATTCTATAAAATGCATGGAAATAAATATTAACAAAAAGATAAAAATGCAAAAACTTAAACACATCAAATACACAAAGCTTAGTCCAATAATCGAAAAAATACCTTCCCCAGTGGAGTCGCCATTCAGTCGCACCCCAAAAAATCAGCGCGCGGCATCGGCTGGCGATTTAAATCTCGTTTATTGCGTTTGCTTGAATTTGGTTCGCTGGAGTCGCCACCTAGTAATTGATTGCGGGCTACTAGGAAACCGGATGTACTGGTCTCGTCAGAGATTCGCGGGTAAGGGACTGGTTGTGGTTAGGGAAGGTATTAGCACCCCTAACGCACCCTACCTGAGGTAAGCTGCTTCGTGAATTTGATGTGTTAAAGAAGTTTTAATAATTGTCTTTTCATCGGAAATTAGAAATATCACTTACGTATAAGTTAATAATTCTCAACCGCGATCCGATCAAAATATTAAATTCTTCTTTAATAGATTTGCAATTTCATCCTAAAAAATAAATAAAGAAATAAATAAAAGAACAAATTCATAAAACAAATACAAACACACACATACACTTTCACTATTTTTATTTCTTTTCTTTTTTCTTTTCTTTTCTTTTATATCCACTATACAAATACAAATACAAATACAAATTCAAATTCAAATTCAAATTAAATAAATAAAAATACACCAACACACACATCCTTTTTTTTTTTTTTATTATTTTCTTTTCTTTTCCTTTTTTTTTTCTTTTACATTCACATATTACAAATTTAAAATAAATAAACAAAAATTACATTAAAACTTTAAAATTTACAAAATGGTCCCTCAAAACTCCCGAAATTGCAGGGAAGGACTTCTGCACCCGCATGAACAGTTCCGACGCGTCTTCCCACGCGCCTCCGCCACTGGCGGCGCGTGGGTTCACGCGCCGCCCAGAAATTCAGGCGGCGTGAGGGGGCTGCAATGGCTTCCTCCCCTCTTCAATCTCCTGCTGCCCGTCACCTGCAAAACGAACAACAACACAATCGGCAGTCGATTTTAATTTTGTTCTTTGTTTTTTTTTTTTAAATCTGCTTCGGATCTGATTTTTCGGTCTTCCTTTCTTCTCCGATCTGCTCCTTCCTCTTGTTCTTCAGATCGTCTTCCATGTACTGGCGACGACTGCTGGAGGCCGAAGCAGCGGGTGGCGCCGCTGGGGAAAGGAGCTGCTGCGGTTGGCTTCGGTGGGCGCTGGGTTTCGTCTTCTTCTCCTCTGCTTCGGGTGGCAGATCGGTGGCTTGGTGGAGATGGGAGAACGGCTCTGTGGGGAGGAGCTGGAAACCCGAGATGGCAGGGAGAGAGAAGAGGGGGCGGCGCTGAAAAAAGGTGGTGTTGTGGTCGGCTGAAGAGGTTCTGGCCGGCGGTGAGATGGTGTGGGTTTGTGAAGGATATATTATCAACCGGCTGAGGGGGAGGAGAAAATTCCAGCCGGTGAGTTGCTGTTTGGCCCGTGGGGAAAAATAAATGCCAGGGGTCTTTGTTTCTCTGGTTTCGGCTGGGGAAGGAGGCTGAAATGGGGTTGTCGGGTTGAAGATGGAGGGGGCGGCTTCGGGCTGTTGTTTTGGATTTGTTTGTGGCCGAGAGAAAGGGAACGGCGGAGAAGAAGATGAAAACAGGGGGAGGCTGGTTCGGGTGGCCGGTTTTTTGGGTCAGAAAAATCAAACCGAGGAGCAACTCCGGGAAACCAAAAATGAAAACCAGGGGGGGCGGCTGGTGTGAAGGAAAAAGGTTTTTTTTTTTTAGGGTTAGGGTTTCTGTATTTTTTTTCTTCTAAAAGTGTCAAAATTACCCCCCCTTGAATGTGTTGAGGAAACCAGTATTTATAGGCAAAATGTTGCTAGGTTTTTCAACTTGGTCCCTCAACTTCTTTCTTTTTTGTAAATTTTGATTTTTCTTATTTTTTTGTATTTTTTTGAAAACGAGCAATATCAACGTCGACTTAAATGCGAAAAAACAATGATTTAAAAATGACGCGTGAAACGTCGAACGCCTTTGAAAATCTTTTAACCATTTAAATTCTTTTTTTAGACGACGTTAAAAATGCTAAAATGACGAAAATATATTAAAAAACATATTTTTGGATTTTCTTTGCTTTTCTCAATTTTTTGGATTTTTTTGAAAATATATCAAAACATGGGTCAAAAATTGGGTAGCAACAAAGAGTTAAGTCACATGTGAAATAAAAATCAAAGGGTGGTGGCAAATTCAAGGGAACAGGGCCTAAGAGATTATTGTAACTAAAATTCACAGAAGACAAAGAAGGAAAATCATATAGTTTGGAGGGTATCTCTTCACTTAAATTATTGAAGCTCAAATCTAGGTAGGTCAAATTATTACAATACTTTAAAGATGAAGGAATCAAACCAGAGATATTGTTTGAACTCAAATATAATTCCTCCAAATTTGTCAAGTTCTGTATTTCTAAAGGGATGGATCCGTTGATTTGGTTGTGAGAGAGGTTTAGCCTTATCAAGTTTGTTAAATTGCCTAACGAAAAAGGAATCAAACTGGTGATTTGATTGTAGGAAAAATCTAGAAGAATCAAATTGGATAAAAGACTCAAAGTTGAAGGAATCGAACCACTGATATTGTTTGAACTCAAATATAATTCCTCCAAATTTGTCAAGTTCTGTATTTCTAAAGGGATGGATCCGTTGATTTGGTTGTGAGAGAGGTCTAGCCTTGTCAAGCTTGTTAAATTGCCTAACAAAAAAGGAATCAAACCAGTGATTTGGTTATGGGAAAGATCTAGAAGAATCAAATTGGATAAAAAGCTCAAAGTTGAAGGAATCGAACCACTGATATTGTTTGAACTCAAATGTAATTGTTCCAACTTTGTCAAGTACTGTATTTCTAAAGGGATGGATCCGTTGATTTGGTTGTGAGAGAGGTCTAGCCTTGTCAAGTTTGTTAAATTTCCTAACAAAAAAGGAATCAAACCGGTGATTTGGTTAAAGGAAATATCTAAATCTTCAAGGTTCGTCAAATTTCCTATTTCCAAAGGAATGAATCCATTGATTGCGTTGCTATAAAGGATCAAAGACCTCAACTTGGCTAAACTACCCATTGTTCGAGGGATTGGACCATTAAGTGTATTATAACTCACGTCCAAACTCTCTAGATTTTTCATGTTCCCTATTTCTCTGGGGAGGGCACCTTCGAGTTTATTATAACCCATATGTAAATGCGTTAGATTGTCCAAGTGACAAAGTGCCGAAGGGATTGGGCCGCTGAAGCCGTTATTAGACAAGCTCAAAGTAACAAGATTTTTAAGATTGCCTAGTTCTGGAGGGATGGAATTCATGAAATCATTGGAAGAAAAATCAAGCTCAACCAATCGGCTGAGATTTCCAAGTGAAGACGGTAACTCACCTGCTAGATAATTTGAGGACAGGTTGAGGTATCTGAGGCGGGATGCTCCCACTGAGCTCATGGTTGGGCAGGTGGAGACGGGCAAGGTTTGAGAAGCAAGAAAAGTTCATCTTTCCAAACTTATTTCCCACCCTGAGGAACTCTGGAAGTGGGGACATCTCAATGATGCTTCCAGCCCGATCACGGACTATGCCAGTCCAGTTGCAACGATATGAGGTGAGGTTGCTGTAGTCACTCCACCATCCACTCTCAAGCAAAGCCTTGCCTTCTGATGCTAGCAAGGCCGAGTCATCAAGTGCAGCCACAGATACAAAAATACAGGACAACAAAAAAGAGACGCTTAAAATTGCAAGAAGTTTTGGCTCATAATCAATGGACGCCATGTTTGTGTCTAATGCTTCCCTTCAATGATAATGCTAAATTTATTAATGAAGTGCATGGCATCAATTCCCATGGACTCGTTCCAAGTCAAGATCGTCTGGTCTTTCACGTGTACCTTTCTCGCGTTGTGATTAAGAAAAAGGCTTACAAATCACCAATAGTGGATTTTGGGAAATTAAGAAGGCCAGTCAGTTAATTCTATTCTCTCTGATTTTCATGGAAAGAGACCGAGTAGAAAAATAATGCTAATACATAGTAGTTTTTTGATCATCGTACGTGCCATTAAATTTTGGATTTGATCCTTAGTCAATCCGTATTGCCATGTCTTGTAGATTTAAGTTGAAATAGTGAAACATTATCAAACATGCATGCTCTTCGAGGCTCTTGTTCAGTTCAATATGAGATCAAAGTTGATATTTTCAGCAAGGAACCATGATCTCTCCTACATTTATGTGCATTGAAGGTTTGTTGATATCCTGTGCATTTTCAGCAAGGAACCATGATAAAAAATTTTGAGACACGATTTTCATTGAAGGTCAAGAGTTTGGATTTGAAAGTAAGCAAGAAAATGCCAGATTTTTATTATGTTAATAATTATTTTTTTTAATATTTTTTATTTGAAAACATATTAAAATAATAAAATTTTATTAAAAAATTATTTTTCACATCATCATATCAAAACAATTTAATAATATAAAAGTTAATTTTTTATTTTCACCGCATTCAGATTTTTGATTAAAAAATAATTAAATAAAAAATTATTTTTAAAAAAATACAATTTCAACTGTATTTTCAAACAACTTTTAAAGTTTAATTTGTAAATAATGTAAGTATAATTTTTTTTCTTAAACTTTTTTCCAGAGATAATCGTAGCTGCAATGTAATATTTTTAATTTTTATAGATTCTGTATATATTGAATTGGGAATTGGATTGCTTTTTTTTTTTTTACAATAACAGTAGATTGGTTAGGTTGGACTCGACTTGTAGGCTAGGAAAAGCTGATTATTAGTCTACATTGACGTGCAACATCAGTCGGTGTGCGCGCGCGGGGGGGCGAATAGTGACGATCTTGACTCAAACTACTTCAAGGCCAGTTTGCCAATTATCTACTCTACTTGGGGGTGAGCAAAACCGGTTCGGTTCGGTTTTATCTAAAAACTAACCAAAACTGAAATTTGAAAAACTAAAAAATTCAAACCGAAACCGAACCGGAACCGGTTCAAACCGACCGGTTGCGGTTCGGTTCGGTTCGGTTTTTTTTTCATAAAAACCGAAAAACCTGTACTATTTCTTCGTGAATCAAACTGTTTGGATCTTATATTTCTAATCAATTTAACATGATTTTTAGAGTGAACAACCATTAAATATTTATCTTCTGTTTCTTTCCCACTCAAAACCACACACGATTCAAAGGTAATAACAATAATAATAAGTCTAGTCATAAACCATCAAATAAACCATTAAATATGATATTCATGAAGAGAGAATATATGTAGCATCCTTCAAGATTCTTGCTTTGAAGCCAAGAAGAGCTACTCTGTCCGCCTCTGCGCAAACTGAGGTCTGCAGCGGGGTTATTGTTTGAGCAAGTAACAGTGGTGAAGCATGAAAGAAGGATAGCAATAAAAGCTTAGAAACCCATCTTAGAATCTGCAGGAGAAACAATAATAATAAGTCCAATCATAAACCATTAAATATTTATGTGTTCATAGTTATCAGCTACTTGGAATTCAAACAGCTAAACTTAAAAAGATTATACCTTTGCGTTGGTTGGTGAAAGGGAGAGAACGAGAGAATGAGGTGCGGCTGTGAGGATTGAGGTGCGGCTGTGAGGAGATGGAGTCGCAGTCTTTAGGGTTAATTAGGTTATAGAAAGTGATTTTTTTCCCCTATTTATAGTACCCTTTAAATCGAACCAGTTCGGTTCGGTTGGGGTTTTTCTGGTTTCTGGTTTTGGAAACCGAAACCGAACTGAACCGAAATTTTTTTAAAAAAAAATAATCGGTTTAATCGGTTTTTTTTTTGGTTCGGTTTTTTCAGTTTTTTTTTCTTGGTTTACTCGGTTTTTCGATTTTTTTACCCACCCCTAACTCTACTTATGAAACAAAGGGCCTACAAGACGTGGCACTTAATTCATTCATAAATTTCGCAGGCAAGCACTAGACGCAAACATGGCCTCCAAGACGCGAGCGAAGGGGACGTGGGTGGGTCAACCCAAGGAGGGGATGGTAAGGAACTAGGAAGATTCATGGAGTTAGGGTCGTCGTATGTGTGTGTGTGGAGGGTTGTGTATGTGGGTAGGGTGGGGCCTTCTTCTTATTACCATAGGCATGCTTGATATTTTTCCAGGACATTAAACCAAAACACTGTCAGTCTCGACTCAACTACTTCAAGGAAAGTTTGCCAATTGCATGTTCTTGGAAACAAAGGCCCCACAAGACGTGGAATGAGTCCATGAAAAAGCCATGCACTTAATTCATTCATAAATTTCGCAGGCAAGCACTAGACGCAAACATGGCCTCCAAGACGCGAGCAATTATTATTCACACGGTCTCTTTCCATGGAAGGATGGATTGACTGCCTGGCCTTCTTAGTTTTCAAATGCCACTGTTCGTGATCAAAAATAGAATGCCTGTTCTTTTGAGTGACAGATTGTTGAGACCAATAAAAACAAACTGAGAGACGTACGATAAACCATTGGTGGTGAAATTTCATGCTCTCATTTTAACCCATCAACTCACATTGTTCAAGTTCCATTTTATTTGACGCTGCTTTACCATGACTGTTGGCATTGCATTTCGTCAGTTCTTACTTTTTGGTGCTGTGAATTGCTTAACAATGTAAGCTAGACAATAAACACCGGTTTTGGACTTTCTCTACACCACAACTGTTGTGTGTGGTCCCGCACCATGTGATGGTGGGACCACCACATTAATTGGCAAGAGACTTGGTCAGCTCTCTTTAATTTAAAAACACAAATATTTACTGTAGATGACAGTAGTGAAAAACAGAGAGAGGAGAAGAAAACCGAGAGAAAGAAAGGAGTGAGATCGGAAGAGGTTCAGCAGGAATGCCGAGACCGATCTCGTATCCGTCTCTCTGCTTGCTGAGTCGAGACACGCAGGGATGAGATGGCGCCGCACTGACCCTATAGTGCTAGACACGTTTCTATTCATTCTGGACGGTTGGATCGAAGATTGATGGCGTGGAAGCTGGCCGTTTTGACAGAAAACGGGGCTGTCAGTTTGTGAGTTTTTCTCCAATAATTCTCTTATAATCTTGTTGTAATCCGAGAATAAGTTGTTCTTGATGATATTATGTTGTATCCCTTAGTTGAATCTGAGGAAGAACAGTTGTGAACCCATTATTGTTGATAGTGGAAGTTTTTAGGTGGATTACGGTCCCGTGGTTTTTCCCGTATCGGGTTTTCCACGTAAAAATCTTGGTGTTGATTTGTGTGATTTTTGCATTATATTTGGTCATTGTGTTGATTCTGTTTTTACTGCACAAAGAGGGAAATAATTGGGACTTGTGAATTGTATTCCGGTAAATTGGTGTCCGGTTATTCTTAGTTTTCCCAACAACAACTACATCAGTCTTTCAAGATTACAGGTTCGATCCCTTCAGAAATTGGGAATTTGAAGAATTTGTATGGACTTTCTCTACATCTCTGGTTCCATTCCTTTTTCATTAGATAATTTAAGAAACTTTGCATTTCCATACCTCTCTTACAACCAAATCAACGGATCCATCCCTTTAGAAATATGGAACTTGGCAAAATTGGAAACATTAGATCTTAGTTCAAACAATATCAGTGGTTCCATTCATTCCAGAGCAGGCAGTTTAACCACTGAGCTCATGGTTGGGTAGTTTGAGTCAAGATTGTCAGTATTGGGAGAGCAACCAGACATGGTTTAATGTCCTGGAAAAATATCAGCCACATTAGCATGCCTATGGTAATAAGAAGAAGGCCCATTTCTGTTTCTACAAGAAAACACAATTAATGTCAGTGTTGGATTAACTCGATGATTATGGAAGGACCATCTTTTTTGGAATATTGATGATGCTCTTTTGTAGTGACTTTTCTTTGCAATTTGATAGGTGGAGCAGTAAACTCCAGCACAAGCACCGTAGCCCTCTGGTAATGTCAGAAAATACTTTTGTTTAAATTTCCAAAATCTATTGCATTTGATGAGCACCATGCCCATATATAAACTTCTTCGGGGAAAATAAAATAAAGGAGCGGGAATTATGTGGGGGCAGTAAACTCAAGTGAAGAAAACAATACGAGCACCATACCTATATCTAGCATTCCAAAATACAGAAGGAATGATCTTTTTTTCTTTTCCACGGAAAAAGCCGAATCAGCTTCAACATTCCTTTATTATTCCAGGAATATCTATCTTTTTACTAAAACTAATAAGTGTTTTACCATAACACAGGTTACTGTGCACTGTAAGTGAATTTAGTATGAATTGTACTATCACATACTGTAGCGCGAAATAATGAGTGCTTTCACTGTGGACTGCATTGTTTGGTAAGGGCATGTGTGAGGTTGCAGCCAGCAAGCCGCAAGTGTCAGGCTGGAGGCGCATCTACTGGGGCTGTCGACACTTGGCACTTGGCTGCCAAGCCTAGGCACTGGGCATGCAACGTCTGTTGGTCGCCCCCCAAGCTGTAGTCACCTGGTGCTCGGTTTGCCCAGCATTGGGCGCTTGGGTTGTCTGCATGTGTGTTGGGTTGACCAAGCGCACATGTGGCGCTTAGGCTGGCTTGCAGTGGCGTGAGCCAGACCGGCACCCGTCCAAGGAGAATGGATCCGGCGTCAGGACCCAAGCTCAATTGGCCTTGTATAAGGACCCAATTCAATTGGGTTATTCATCAAGACCCAAGGTTCCTAGGTCCTAGGATTCTAAATATAATTATTTGTATCATAGTTTTAAAACCCGACCTGGCGGGTCAACCCAGGACCCGGCTGACCCGGGGCTGGAACCGGACTGGGTTGATGAACAAACCCGCAAAGAAATTGGTCCGGCAAAACCCGGTCAACCCGCATAAGACCCGGTTGTTTTATATATATAAGTAAAGTCATTTTTTGCTTTAGCTTTTTACTATCAATTAATCAAACCATCTGCAACATAGACAAAATAAACCCAATCTCTTCGATCTTTGAAGCCATATCAGTTGCAAAGAAGAGTAGACAAAATTAAGCCACATGCAAAAGACTTCAAGGCAAGTCATGCCAGATTTTGTCCCCGTCTCTCTTTTGGCCCTCAGCAATCACTAAATCTGTTTTTGCAGGGTGTTTTTTTTTTTTTTTTTGGCTCTCTTTAGTTTAGATATGCAAATCAAGGTTAGATGAAGTTTCTGTTACTTATTTCTCTAGTGGAAACAAAGAGATCAATAACTGGGATTCCTTCTTTGACACAACTTTCTTCTTCTTTTTTTCCTGGGAAAACATTGAACATGGATAGTTTCTGTTGATTACAGGAGTGGAGCAAAGAGAGGAAAGGGTGAAGGGAGGCGAGCAAGACAATTTCTGTAGCTTTTCAATGTAGAGAGAATTTCTCAATATAGTGGGGTGGGGTGGGGTGCTGTGTGAGATTTCAAGGAGAGTGATAAGAGGGAGGCATGATCATGAGAGTAAAAGAACCAAAGAGAGCCAAATCAAGACAACTTTTGCAGCGCTTCATGTTTGGTAAAAGAACCGTTTAGAAAAGTAAACCACGCTCCGACCATTAATGAAAATTTCACGGGAAATATATATATTTTTTTTATCTGGGTTAACTCGAGTCAACTTATATGACCTGTGATCTGATTATTATACCAGGTTGATTACTGGATCGGGTTTTAAAACTATGATTTGTATTGTAAATATTATTATTTTTATTATAATTAGTATTATTAATAAAATAATTAATAAATTTGAAATAAAATATTATTACTAATATTGAAAACATATTATTATTTAAATTATAATTTTTTATGATATTTTTTATAAAAATAAAAAGTGAGTCCGCGGCTTAGTATTATTAAAAATATTCAACAATTCTAAGTATTAATAAAAAAAATATTATAATTTGTGTTGTAAATACTATTATTTTTCTTCTAATACAAAGTATTCATATAAAAAATATTATTATTTGTGTTCTAAATATTCTTGGAATTAAAAATACTATTATTTGTGTTATGAATATTCTTATTTTTATACTGTCATCATAATCATCATTAATAAATTTTAAAAAATTATTGTTACTGTTGAAGAAAAACCACAGGGGAACACGTTACTCTTGGGCTTCCTACCTTTGTACTGCCAGACCAAGCGCACAAGAACACTGGGGCTACGCCAAGACCTAACTATCCTTAGATTCCGCATGCTGCAGTACCCAAAATAATCTTGGATCATTAGTTATACAAGACCCAAAATAGACTTCTATCGTGCAATATATAGAACCCAACTTTTTTATGTAGTCACTCCACCATCCACTCTCAAGCAAAGCCTTGCCTTCTGATGCTAGCAAGGCTGGGTCAAGAGCAGCCACGAGACCAGAACTAGATACAAAAATACAGGACAAGAAAAATGAGACGCTTAAAATCGCGAGAAGTTTTGGCTCATAATCAACGGATGCCATGTTTGCGTGGTAATGCTTCCCTTCAATGATAATGCGAAGTTTATGAATGAAGTGCATGGCATTCCCATGGACTGGTTCCAAGTCAAGATCGTCTGTGTTTCACGTGTACTTTTCTTCCTGTCTTTTGAAACCAAAGATGATGCATGGTCAATGCGTTCACTGCAAGACTTTTAATTCTATCAATTCCAATGCCTAAGACAATAGCTTCAGATTGTTCTAGCAAGTCCTTTTCTTTTTCCACAAAGGAGCAAAAGGTTCACCAATAGTATCATTTGGAAATTAAGAAGGCCAGTCAGTTAATCTATTCTCCCTGACTTTCTTGCGAAGAGATCGAGTAGAAAATAATCCAAATACATGTTTGGGGATTTCATTCTAAGTCTATCCGTATTGCCCACGTCTTTTAGGCCTTACTTTCATAAATAGAGTAGACTAGATATTGTTATTACTATGTTGCAGCTAAGATTAATTTTTTTATGGTTAAAAACTATGTAATTGTTATTATCGTGTTTTTTAGTTGAAAAAAATTAAAACATGTAGAGGTTATGTTGAAGTGACCTAGTTAACTTAACGGGTTAAAAAGCAATTTGAAAAACTTTTAAAAATATAGTTTCATTAAAAAAATTCAAGACGGCATGTTTTTGAAAAAATATCGAGATGAAACCATATTAAATTGACTCGGGTTAACCTGTTAAATTCACGACTCGAATCATAAGACCACAATAACCACATACAAAGTAAATCAAAATCAAATATAAAACTCAATTCTCAATTAAACCAATGTTAAAAGATGAAATAAAAAAAATCAATTAAAAAAGAGACCAAAAAACAAACAACTCAAGTTAACCTGTCAAAGCTGCTACCTGAGTCATATAACTGAAATAACTCATTATAAAACAAATTAAAATAAGTTATAAAGTTTAATTCTCAATCAATCAATGTTGAAGGATGAAATTGAAAAAAAATCAATTCAAAAAAACTGAATCAACTCAAGTTAACCAACCAAACTCGTGACCTATATAATAAGACCGAATAACTCGTAGAAAGCAAAAACAAATATGAAGCTTATCCCAAATCAACCAAATATTGAAGGATAAAATTAAAAAAAAATTAAACTAAAAAAAGGACAAATAAACCTGAGTTAACCTACAACTCGAGATAAGAAATCTCATTATTTAGGGATGAAATAAAAAAAAATAAAAACAAAAAAACATGAGTCAACCCAGTTATTAGCCAAATTGTGACCCAGTAATGAGGCTAGGATAACTTTATAGAAAGCAAGACAAAAAAAAATTGAAGCCTGATTCCAAATTAATAAATGTTGAAGGATAAAATTGAAAAAAATATTAAAAATAACAAAAAAATTGATCTGAGTTACATTGTCAAACCCATGATCCAGATCAAGAAATCAGGATAACTTTATAGAAAATAAATAAAAAAACTAAGTCATAGAAAGTAAATAAAAAAATTTATGAAGCTCAATTTTCAATAAACCCATTGTTGAAGGTTGAAATTGAAGGGAAAAAAATCAACATAAAAACAAGATACAATAAAACGACCTCAATCTACACGAGTTAACCTGCAAAACATGTGATCCAAGACATAAGATCGGGATATTCTCATAGAAAACAAACCAAATAAATCATGAAGTCTAATTCATAATCAACTCAATGTTGAAAGATAAAATTGAAAAAATACCAATAAAAAAAAACTCGAGTCAATGGTTAACCCACCAAACTCACGACTCGAGTCATGAAATCGAGATAACCTTATAAAAAACAAACCAAAATAAATCATGAAGTATAATTGTCAATCAACCTAATGTTGAAAGATGAGATTGAAAAAAAAATGTCAATTAAAAAAAACTCAACTCTATCGAGTTAACCCGCCAAACCTTACATAGATTATGAGACTAGGCTGATCACGTATAAAGCATACCACAATAAATTATGAAGTTCAATCTTCAATAAACTAAATGTTGAAGTATGAAATTAGGGAGAAACATAGATTTAGAAAGGTAAAAAAAGAAAAAAAAAGAGGAAAAAAAACACTATTAAAATAAATAGTGTTTTATGAGGTGATGAACAATAAAATCATCACCTCTTTTAGTTTATACTGCTAGTTATTTGACATGCGCTTCTCTGCGGGTCAGATAATTTTTTTGGAAGAAAAAATATATGCAAGCTTTTCAAATGTGTTTTTGTACAAAAAGAAATCTAGTTGTAAATCGAAAGGCATATACATGCATTTAATTAAATAAATCAAGAATCATCTCTGTTGATAAATGCAAAAAAAATAAAATTGTTGACGTGTTGATTCGATTTGCCTAGTTGCAAGTTGATTATTGTTTTTTCCTAACGTAATGTGTAGATGTTATTAACATGTTTTCTTATGACGAGTAAAAAATTAAATCTGAAATAAAAAGTCGAAGATTACATATAATAAAATATAATGAAGATCACATGAGTTAATAAAGAAATGTAAGATCTCATGCACATTTTTAATGTAGTATAAAAATAAAACAATGTTGCAATTGTTACATTTAAACATCATTTTCTTATTCTTTGTATAATAATTGTTCAAGAAAACAAATTACGAAAGAATAAAGATATGAAAAAAAATAAATTAAAATTAAAATTAATAATATTACAATGTTTTTGTATTCTGGTAATTTTAAAGCTAGTTTGTTTATTTTTGCGTTTTAAAAGCATTTTAAGAAAAAAACAATTTTATTTTTTTTACTATAAATTAAATTTTTAATGATTTTAGATCTTTATAATTTGTTGATGTTAAAAATAAATTTTAAAAAATAAAAAATATATTTTTAAATATATTTTTAAATAAAAATTATTTTTAAAATAATTAATATCACAACTAGTGCAATACTATTCTATTTGAAATCCCACGCTGGTATAAGAAGGCTTAAGCCATTAGCTGCTTGGGCTTGTTTCGTATACATGTTAGAATAGTTTGTTTTGGTTTTGGTTCAATTGAGGGCCCGCGAACAAGAAACTTATGCGGGGCTGTAATCATTAAAGAAAATTATTGAATACACAGCCATGAGATAATTAATAAAATCCTAAATAAATATATTATCCTTGCATTCTAATTTAATAAAAAAAAATTAACGAAAATAAGCTCTCTCTTTTTTCTGTCGTTAGATATTATTTGAATTTTACCGGGATATTCTAAATGCCTTGTTTTATAATTAATGGGTTGCTACTGTAAAAAGTTAAAGTCAAGAAGGCTTTCATATTAGGCCTCGACAACATTATTTTCTTAATTTTCTTGTTTTTTCTACATGTATTTGGATTTTTTTTCTTTATTTTTTTTCTGGTTATTTTAGGATTTTTATTTTCAGTAAAAATAAGTTGAATACTTATTTAAACAAGTTGTAATTTATTTTTATAACTAGTAGCTAGTATATAAACAATTAAGTTGTATTAGGCCTAGAAAACATTTATTTTTCTTGTAATTTATTTGATTATTATTGAGAATTATTTTGTCTTCGTGTGATAAATTAGCTCTGGAGTATCTCAAACCTTTTTTTTAAAAAAAAAAACAATTGTTTTCTTTTCAATCTTGTTCAGCTCCGTCAAGCTTTTTCTTAACTAGCCATTTACCATTGCTTTGCTTTTGATAATTATATCATTATTTTTAAAATAAAAATTATGATGCACGTTTTTATCTATTAAAACATAAATTTAACTGAATTCTAGTTATCATGTCCATGAACACCTTGTAATGTTGGATTACTATCGCCTCATTCTCCATTCCAGCAATAACTTAGACTTACTAGTAGTAATCTCATTGTTCTTAATTTCAGTGATGGTTTTTTATGTTTCGGTGATTCGTCCCTTTTAATCCTACTGTGATCTTTATCAGGTTACTTGTGAGCATGTTAATTTACCTAGGAAAGGTTTTGAAAATGAGGTTGTTTCGCGGCTCGGAGGGGTGGTGCAGTGGTGAAGCATATGATAATAAGAGCCTGATGTTTAGTGCTCCTGCAAACAAGTTTTGGTCCTGAGGATTACCTTTCTTTTCCTGGCTTGTCTAAGAGCATCAGGACAGTTGCACACACCCCAAGCTTTCTCTCATTTAAAGATATCATGAAGGGGAATAAGGATGATAAATATTGCGGTATCTGGCAAAGAATTTCAACTTCAGAAGCTGATACGAAGAAATCATTTTTTCTGCTAGTAAATGTCTCTGAGACAATAAAAACTCTCTCTTTTAACTTCTTGCGGTTCCAAACATGAGACATAAATCTTGAAGTGGTATTCCTTCGGAAGATGATGGAAAATCCCATCCGTGCCAAATGATAAATACCAAAGCACATCAGTCGGAAAAAAATCAATCCAAACACTGCTTTTAGGCATCCAATACACTAGAGCTTGCAGGAACAAATGGAGTTAACAAATATCTTCTGCATATTTCAAGTGGGGATTTGCCTAGTTATAAGATGAGTGATGATTTCAATTTAACCCAGACAGTGATGCTCTAATTGATTCTACAGTACACGAGAAAAGTGTGCTTCGTTAAAATTACATACAATGTCACCCTAAAATATTATAAAGACATTTAATGTACTAAAAGAAAGAGTTCTTCCAAAATTAAGAAATATTATAAACTTCAATGTGAGCTCAAAGTTCACATTTTCAACTAGGAACTGTGATATCACCTCCATTTGCGTGCATGCCAAGAGTTCGCAGCTCCATCAAAGAAATCTCAAGACCTGCCAATGATCTCTTGGAAGATAGAAATTTTTGAGACACGAATTTCATCGAAGGTCGAGATTTTAGATTCGAATGTAAGCAAGAGAATGCCAGAGTTGCAATAATACATATATTCTGTATGACAATTTCATCTGTTGGAGGTGACACACGAGGATCTAACACTTCTTTCAGTGTAATAGCCTGAGAAGATGATGATAGGAAATCTCCTGGATGCCTTCCCATCAATGTTTCTAGCGCCACTACTCCAAAGCTATAGACATCACTTTTCTCTGTCACCAACATAGTATAAGCCAACTCTGTCCATAAACAAAATGAAATTAAAAAATATATAAAAAAGAGTTTGCTTTAATGTTGGTGTGCATGACATTAGTGATACACGTATATAAAGAAGAAATATTTGACCTGGGGCAATGTATCCATAGGTACCAGCAAGTACTGTATGGTTGGACGAATCAGGATCGAGAAGTCTAGCCACACCAAAATCAGCAACAAAAGACTTGGATTTTGAATTCAACAGAACATTGCTGCTAGATATGTCTCGATGAATAATTGGCGGGTTGCAATCATGATGCAAGTAAGATAATGCGTGAGCAATGTCTTTAATGATGTGTGCTCTTTTCATCCACTTCAATTCCACAGCTCCAACATCATTTCTCAAGGCACAAAACAAGCTTCCCTTTTCCATGTACTCGTAAACAAGAAACATGCAGCGCTGGTGCAAACAGAATCCATAAAGCTTTACAATGCTCCTGTGACGTATTTGTGTGAGCACTTCCACCTCATTTTTGAAACTCTTGTCAAAAGCCGCTCCTCTGCCTCTCGACGATGAAGTTTCTTCAAGGCAACTAATTTCCCACTTGGAAGTTGTGCTCGGTAGACGCTCCCATAACCACGGTTCCGATACAATATCTGAGGTCAAAGTTCTCGGTCGCTGCAATGATGTCTTCGTATGCAATCGTCCCATCATAATTCCATATGGAAAACAAGTCTCCATTCTTTGATGATGCTGGCTCAGGTTGGGTAGCCTTGCATCAAGACAGATAACAACATCCGAGACACAAGAGACAAAGTAAAATGGTGGTGATAGGAAGAAATATCTTAATGGAATGAATCCTTCTGTTAGTTTTTGAAGGTAACGAACAGTTTGAGAAATCAGGGTGTAAATATTTGTTGCCCTCAAATGCAGTAGCTTTAAAAGTTGTAGAATCGTCGGTAATTTTCCCACGAAGAAGTAAATCACATGTGAAATAAAAATCAAAGGGTGGTGGAAAATTCAAGGGAACAGGCCTGAGAGATTATTGTAACTAAAATTCACATATTGTAAATAGGTCAAATCATATATATTGGAGGGTATCTCTTCACTTAAATTATTGCAGCTCAAATCTAGGAAGGTCAAATTATTACAATACTTCAAAGATGAAAGGATGGATCCATTGATTTGGTTTTCAAAAAGGTTTGGTTCTCTATAACGGCCCATTATAGAAGGAATCAAACCACTGATATTGTTTGAATTCAGATATAAATCTTTCAAATTTATCAAATTTCCTATCTTGATTGGGATGGATCCATTGATTTGGTTGTAGGAAAGATATAGAAGAATCAAATTGGATAAAGGGCCTAAAGTTGAAGGAATTGAATCAACTAGGGTATTATAGGAAAGATCTACAAAAATCAAATTGGATAAAAGGCCCGAAGTTGAAGGAATTAAACCACCTAGGCTATTAGAGGAAAGGTCTAAATATTATAGATTCGTCAAATTTCCTATTTCCAAAGGGATGGATCCTTTGATTTGGTTCTCACAAAGAAATAGAGAAATCAAGTTGGATAAAAGACCCATCGTTGAAGGAATTGAACCAACTAGGTTATTAGAGCAAAGATCTTAATCTTCAAGGTTCGTCAAATTTCCTATTTCCAAAGGGATGGATCCGTTGATTTTGTTTATAAAAAAGATCAAAGACCTCAACTTGGCTAAACTACCCATTGTTCGAGGGATTGGACCATTAAGTGTATTATTACTCACGTCCAAAATCTCTAGATTCTTCATGTTCCCTATTTCACTAGGGAGGGCACCTTCGAAACTATTGTGATCCATTTGTAAATGCGTTAGATTTTCCAAATGACAAAGTGCCGAAGGGATTGGGCCGCTGAAGTTGTTATGTGTAGAGACTCTACAACAGAGACAGATGAGGCAAAATAATTTTCTTAATTTCATATGTGCACAGAGTCTGAATATTTATAATACAGCTGTAAGTAAATCACTCCTACTAATTTGCTATACAAAATTCAAAATAGAATCTGGAGACGTGAATCAAGGCATGTAATCATAACCGAAAATAGAGGTCCAGGTTTGTTAAGTCTTCTCCACTTGCTGAGGTTTGGCCTGATTTATAGTTGCTGCAGAATCTTCTACGTGATCAACGGATTTCAATTCAATACACCCATCAACCGAATGGGCAGCTCCTGCACATGAAGGTTGGTTCGTAGATGATTAAACCGTGCAACAGCCAAAGGTTTAGTCAACAAATCTGCGAGCTGATCACGTGTGGACACGAAGGAGACATGAAGTTTCTGTTGCACAACTTGATCTCGTACTAAATGAAAGTCAATTTCAATGTGTTTCGCATGAGCATGGAACTTTGGATTAGATGAGAGATAAATTGCACCAATATTGTCACACCAAAGAGTTGGACAGTGTTGGAGAGGCATTTGGAGTTCTTGCAGCAGAGATTGAAGCCACTGCAATTCAGCAACAGTGTTGGCCAGTGACTTATATTCCGATTCAGTGCTGATGCGTGCCACTGTTTGTTGTTGTTTGCAGTTCTAGCTAATTAAATTGGATCCATGAAAGATACAATATGCTCCTACACTTCGTCGGTCATCACTGTCACCAGCCCAATCGGCGTCACTAAAGCCTTGTAAAGTATGATCAGACTGAGGAGTAATATGTAAACCATAATTGACAGTGTATTTGAGATAACGAAGTATACGTTTCACTGCCTGCCAATGAACATCTTTGGGCTGATGCATGAACTTGCTCACCTTGTGAACTGCAAATGCAATGTCAGGTCGTGTAAAACCAAGATAGTGTAAGGCACCAACTGTACTTTGATATAAATAAGGGTCGTCGAAATCAATACCCTCAAATTTGGATAGTGTGCAGTTTGTGGACATTGGCGTGCTGCAAGGTTTTACCTTATCTAGCTTGAGTCTTTGTAACAAGTCAATTACATATTTTCGTTGAGTCAGAATCAAATCACCACCATCATGCAGAGTTTCAACTCCAAGAAAATATGATAATTGTCCCAAGTCTTTGACAGGGAAGGCACGTCCAAGATAAGAAATTAATTTGTTGACTTCCTCAAAGTGAGAACCCGTGACAAGTATGTCATAACATATATAAGGATGAGCAGCTGGAAACTTGCAGTCTGTAGAATGTAAAGAGAAGGATCTGATTTGGAGCCTACAAAACCATACTAAAGCAATTGATCTGTCAACCAAGAAAACCAAGAACGGGGAGCCTGACGAACACCATATAGACTTTTCTTTAAACGACATATGTGAGTGGGAAAGTCGGGATGAATGTACCCTTGAGGTTGACACATATATACCTCTTCATCTAACAGTCCATGAAGAAAGGCATTTTAATAGTGCCATCAACATAGCCAAACACTTTTTGACCTTTGAGATAGGGAAGCATGGTTGCTTTCCAATTTAGAAAATTGTTGTGAGTAAGTTTGGTGATGTTGAGGCTGGAAGAAGGATTAAAGACAGGTAGAGTGTTGTTAGAAGTAGAGGAAGAATGAGGAGAGGTGGCCATGGTGGCTAAGAGGAATATGAGATAGGAGTTTAGAAGGAAGAGGTGAAAATAATGGACAGAGAAGGATCTTTATGAGAAGACGTAAGTCGCCTGCTCTGATACCATGTAGAGATTAACATAGACAGATGAGGCAAAATAGTTTTCTTAATTTCATATGTGCACAGAGTCTGAATATTTATAATACAGCTGTAAGTAAATCACTCCTACTAATTTGCTATACAAAATTCAAAATAGAATCTAGAGACGTAAATCAAGGCATGTAATCATAACCGAAAATAGAGGTCCAGGTTTGTTAAGTCTTCTCCACTTGCTGAGGTTTGGCCTGATTTATATATAGTTGCTGCAGAATCTTCTACGTGATCAACGGATTTCAATTCAATATTATGAGACAAGTTCAAAGTAACAAGATTTTTAAGATTGCCTAGTTCTGGAGGGATGGAATTGATGAAATTATTGTAAGAAAAATCAAGCTCAACTAATCGGCTGAGATTTCCAAGTGAAGACGGTAACTCACCTGTTAAATTATTTGAGGACAGGTTGAGGTGTCTGAGTTGTGGGAGGATAGAAATTTGAGGCGGGATGCTCCCACTGAGCTCATGCTTGGCCAGGTGGAGACGGACAAGGTTTGAGAAGCAAGAAAAGTTCATCTTTGCAAACTTATTTCCCACCTTGACGACCTCTGGAGGTGGGGAAATCTCAGTGATGCTTCCAGCCCGATCACAGACTATGCCAGTCCAGTTGCAACGATATGAGGTGAGGTTGCTGTAGTCACTCCACCATCCACTCTCAAGCAAAGCCTTGCCTTCTGATGCTAGCAAGGCGGAGTCATCAAGTGCAGCCACAAGACCAGTACTTGATACAAAAATACAGGACATGAAAATTGAGGTGCTTAAAATTGCAAGAAGTTTTGGCTCATGATCAATGGATGCCATGTTTGTGTCTAATGCTTCCCTTCAATGATAATGCTAAGTTTATGAATGAAGTGCATGGCATTCCCATGGACTCGTTCCAAGTCAAGATCGTCTGTGTTTCACGTGTACTTTTCTTGCGTTGTGATTAAGAAAAAGGCTTACAAATCACCAATAGTGGATTTTGGAAATAAAGAAGGCCAATCAGTTAATTCTATTCTCCCTGATTTTCCTGGAAAGAGACCGAGTAGAAAAATAATGCTAATACATTGTGGTATTCTGATCATCGTGCCATCAATTTGTGGATTTGATTCTTAGTCAATCCCTATTGCCCACGTCTTGTAGATGAAGTTGAAATATTTTTACCTGGGGCGATGTATCCATAGGTGTTCTGCTGCTGCCACCTGTCAAGAGAATAGAGATATAATGGTTAGCAAGTTTGCTAATATGGTTAGACAGTTAACAAAGTCTGTTACTGTTGATTAGATTACGTAACCAAGCTTCTCACCTTTAGTTCATATAAAATGAATGTAACAGTGCTGGGAATGTAAGCAGTGAATAATACACAGAAACATTTTCTTCTTCCTCTGCATTGCAGGATCTTTCTCTAATTCTGTTCGCTTCTTGTTCATCTCTGTAACAATTCTTACTAGCTTATCAATAGGTACCAGCAAATACAGTATGGTTGGACGACTCAGGATCGAGAAGTCTAGCCACACCAAAATCAGCAACAAAAGACTTGGATTCTGAATTCAACAGAACAATGCTGCTTGATATGTCTCGATAAACAATTGGTGGGTGGCAATCATGATGCAAGATAATGTGTGAGCAATGTCTTTGATGATCTGTGCTCTTTTCATCCACTTCAATTCCACAGCTGCAACATCATTTCTCAAGGCACAAGACAAGCTTCCCTTTTCTATGTACTGGTAAACAAGAAACATGCAACGCTGGTGCAAACAGGATCCATAAAGCTTTTAAATTGCACATCATGGTAGGAACCGAACCATGGATATTGTTTGAACTGAGATCTATTGTTTTCAAATTTTCCATGCTCTCTATTTCGTAAAGGATGGATCCGTTGATTTGATTGGAAGAAAGGTCAAGATATCTCAAAATGGTTAAACTGCCTACTCTGGAATGAATGGAACCACTGATATTGTTTGAACTAAGATCTAATGCTTCCAAATTTGCCAAGTTCCATATTTCCAAAGGGATGGATCCCTTGATGTGGTTGTAAGAGAGTTATGGAAATGCCAAGTTTCTTAAATTGTCTAATGAAAAAGGAATCGAACCAGTGATGTAGTTCCGATGTAGAGAAAGTCCACACAAGTTCTTCAAATTCCCTATTTCTGAAGGGATCGAACCTGTAATCTTGAAAGACTGATGTAGTTGTGGTGTAGAGAAAGTCCAAAACCTGTGTTTTTATTGTCTAGCTTACATTGTTAAGCAATTCACAGCATCAAAAATTAAGAACTGACAAAATGCAATGCCAACTGTCATGGTAAAGCAGCGTCAAATAAAATGGAACTTGAACAATGTGAGTTGATGGGTGAAAATGAGAGCATGAAATTTCACCACCAATGGTTTCTCGTACGTCTCAGTTTGTTTTTATTGGTCTCAACAATCTGTCACTCAAAAGAACAGGCATTCTATTTTTTATCACGAACAGTGGCATTTGAAAACTAAGAAGCCCAGGCAGTCAATCCATCCTTTCATAGAAAGAGACCGTGCAGATAATAATTGCTCGCATCTTGTATTGCCATGTTTGCGCTTGCCTGCGAAATTTATGAATGAATTAAGTGCATGGCATTTTCATGGACTCATTCCACGTCTTGTGGGGCCTTTGTTTCATAAATAGAGTAGATGATGATCCGGTTGCTTCCAAGAACATGCAATTGGCAAACTTTCCTTGAAGTAGTTGAGTCGAGACTGACAGTGTTGGGACTTGGGACATGGTTTAATGTCCTGGAAAAATATCCAGCATGCCTATGTTAATAAGAAGAAGGCCCCACCCTACCCACATACACAACCCTCCACACACACACACATAGTACAAGATCTTCCTAGTTCCTTACCATCCCCTCCTTGGGTTGACCCACCCACGTCCCCGTCTATCCCCAAGACCACAGTGCACCCCACCCGGTATTTCTTAATTTAACCCATAAAATCAAAAATTAAAATTAAAATCCCAAAACTTTAAAAATGATTCATCAAATCAGGCCAAATCCGACATGCAAAACCCAATACGAGTCCACAACTTGCCAATATGGAAAAGGCCCAGCTAACGAGCCCATAATCTCATTCAGACATAGCCTAGCACCCGAGCTCATCTGGATAATAGAAATATCCAAGGAAGCGCGTGGCCAAAACCCTTAAGGAAGGTCACGCGCCTCCAAAACCGGTGTTTACTGCCTGGCTTGCATTGTTAAACAACTCGTAGCACCAAAAATTAAAAAATGAAGAAAGGGAATGCCAACAGTCATAGTGAAGCAGGCAGCTTCAAATAAAATGCAATTTGAGCAATGTGAGTTGATGGAATGCCAAGAGCATTGTTTTCTCAAACTACTCAGGTTTTATTGGTCTCAAGAATTTGCCACTCAAAAGAACAAGCATTCCATCTTTGATCTGGATGCCCCCCAAACATAAGTTTTTTTACCTCAGCAAAATAAAAATGAAGCAAGGCCATGATGAATAACTTTACAACAATTCAGCATTTCAACACAATCTATACAGCACATACAAAAATTGGCAACCGTGAAAAAAAATGGAGAGAGAGGGAGGGAGGGGAAAACCAGATTGCTGCTAGAAAGAACTCCAATTGCCAGAACTCTTTTTGGGAGTTTGATCTTCAGATGAAACCTTAAAGGGGGCGCTGGAGCCAAATGGATCTCCATCATCAAATGAAGAGAATGCACGGCTGTGGCCAAAATCTTTGGAGCTGTTTATGGAGTCGAACCTTGTAAGCTTTTCTCGTGGTGAAAAGCCTCCTTCATTCATGCTGAAGGAACCAAATCTCGAGTAATTGTCAAAATGGTCCCCTGCTTCGCTGAACCTTGGAGAGTTGCCAAATCTTGACATTGGGGAACCTGCAACAGATTCTTCAAAAAATATACTCTTTTTCTGGAAAGTATTCGTTGTTGATGTGGATTCCGTTCTGATTGGCTTTAGACCAAAATCTTCAGATCCAAAGAAATCTCTCTCGTTCTCAGAAGAGTCCTGCTAGATGACACAACCAAATAATTGAGGGCAATGTGAAGAGATATCTCAGACTTTATTATTTAATCGATCACTGCAACACCCATCATAGCAGCAGCACCAATCCATAAAATAATTTTAATCAAAATAATTTGTATCTTTAGCATTGTTTGAGCTCTCTAATAGCACATGGCATCTCTCACACAGGTATATTCCCCCCCTTGAGGAACTCTGGAGGTGGGGAAATCTCAGTGAATCAGTGATGCTTCCAGCCCGATCACAGACTATGCCAGTCCAGTTGCAACGATGTGAGGTGAGGTTGCTGTAGTCACTCCACCATCCACTCTCAAGCGAAGCCTTGCCTTCTGATGCTAGCAAGGCTGGGTCAAGAGCAGCCACGAGACCAGTACAAAAATGAGATGCTTAAAATTGCGAGAAGTTTTGGCTCACAATCAACGGATGCCATGTTTGCGTGGTAATGCTTCCCTTCAATGATAATGCGAAGTTTATGAATGAAGTGCATGGCATTCCCATGGACTTTTCTTCCTGTCTTTTGAAATCAAACATGATGCATGGGTCCATGCGTTCACTGCAAGACTTTTAATTCTATCAATTCCATGCTTCAGATTGTCTAGCAAGTCCTTTTCTTTTTCCACAAAGGAGAAAAAGGTTCATCAATAGTATCATTTGGAAATTAAGAAGGCCAGTCAGTTAATCTATTCTCCCTGACTTTCATGCAAAGAGATCGAGAAGAAAATAATCCAGATACATGTATTCTGATCCTCTTGCCATTAGTTTGGGGATTTCATTCTAAGTCTATCCGAATTTTAACATTTTTAAATGTTTGTTTGTTTTTTGGTTTCAAAAATGTTTTGAAAATTTTAATTTTTTTTATTTTTTTCTTTATTTCAAATTAATAATTTTTTAGTGTTTTCAATTAGTTTGATGTGTTAATATCAAAATAATATTTTTAAAAATATATATATTATTTTGATGCATTTCCGAGCGAAACGCACTTTGAAAAGCAATCACTACCATAATCTCAAATATCCCTTTAGGCCCTTACTTTCAAAAATAGAGTAGACTAGATTATTGTCCGCACTATGTTGCAGGTCGGATTAACTTTTTTAACATCAAAAAATATCTAAGTGTTATTAACTTGTTTTCTAGTTGAAAAACATTAAAACGAGTAGGAGTTAACTTGATATGACGAGGTCAACTGGAAAATCGTTAAAAATATAGTTTGACTAAAAAAATTCAAGATTGCATGTTTTTTAAAAAAAATATTGAGACGAAAATATATTAGATCTACCCGAGTAAACCCGTCAAATTCACGACCAAAAATATAAGATCGAAATAACCACATAGAAAGTAAATCAAAACCAAATATGAAACTCAATTCTCAATTAAACCAATGTTAAAAGATGAAATTAAAAAAAAATCAAAAAACAAACAACTCGAGTTAACTTGGGTTAACCTGTTAAAGCTACAACCTAAGTCATATGACTAAGATAACTCCTTATAAACCAAATCAAAACAAATTATGAAGTTCAATTCTCAATTAATCCAATGTTGAAGTATGAAATTGAAAAAAAAATCGATTCAGAAAAACTGAGTCAACTCCGGTTAACCAGTCAAACTCTTGAACTATGTAATGAGATTAAGATAACCTCATAGAAAACAAAAATAAATAAGAAGCTTAATCTCAAATCAATTAAATATTAAAGGATAAATTTGAAAAAAATAAATAAATAAAAGGAAAAACAAACCTAAGTTGACCTGTGACTCAAGATAAGAAATCTTAATTTTAAATTATGAAATTAAAAAAACAAACAAAAAAAACCCTGAGCCAACTCAGGTTAACTCGCTAAACTGTAACCCTAGTAATGAAACCGGGATAACTTTAGAGAAAGCAAGACCAAAAAAATATGAAGCCTGATTCCAAATCAATCAAGTACTAAAGGATAAAAATGAAAAAAAATTACCTAAGTTAAATTGTCAAACCCGTGATCCGGGTCAAAAAAATTAGGATAACCTTATAGAAAGTAAAAAAAAAAATAACCTGAGTCAACTCGAGTCAACCTGATAAATCCATAGAAAGTAAATCAAAACAAATTATGAAGCTCAATTTTCAATAAACCCATTGTTAAAGGTTGAAATTGAAGAAAAAAAATTCAATATAAAAACAGAACACAATAAAACAATCTCAGTCTACATGCGTTAACCTACAAAATACGTGACCCAAATCATAAGATTAAGATAACTTCATAGAACACAAACCAAAATAAATAATGAAACCTAATTGATAATCAACTCAATATTGAAACATAAAATTGAAAAAATATCAATTAAAAAAAGACAAAAACAATTCGAGTCAACTGGGTTAACCCGTTAAACTTGCGACTCGACTCATTAAATCGAGATAACCTTATAAAAAACAAACCAAAATAAATTATAAAGCATAATTATCAATCAATCCAATGTTGAAGAATAAGATTAAAAAACAAAATCAATTACAAAAAACCCAAATCAACCGAATTAACCTGCTAAACCTGTGACATAGATTACAAGACTCGACTAACCACATATAAAGTAAACCATAATAAATTATAAAGCTCAATATCCAATAAACTAAATGTTGAAGTATAAAATTAAGGAGAAACACAGATTTAGGAGGGGAACGAAAACAAAACACTATTAAAATGAATAGTGTTTTGTGAGGTGATTAACAGTATAATCATCAACTCTTTTAGTATATACTACTAGTTATTTGAAATGCAATCCTCTCCGGGCTAGATAATGTTTTTGGAAGAAAAACACATGCAAGCTTTTCAAATGCATTTTTGTACAAAAAGAAATCTAACTGTAAATCAAAAGGCATATACATGCATGTAATTAAATAAATCAAGAATCATCTCTTTCAATAAATGCTAAAACAATATTAGCGTGTCTATTCGATTCACGTAGTTGCAAGTTGATAATTATTTTTTTATAGCACAGATGAATTAATGTGTAGGTGTTATTAATATATTTTTTGAAGACGAGTAAAAAATATAATCGTGAAATAAAAGGTTGATGCTTACATATAATATAATATAGTGAAGTTCATATATGTTAATAAAAAAATATAAGATCTTAAGCTCATTTTTAATGTTGTATAAAAATAGAATAACGTTGTAATTGCTACATTAAAACATCATTTTTTTAGTCTTTGTATAATAATTTTTGTAAGGTGAAAGCAAAAGTTTCATATGCAAAGAAAATAATTACAAAAGAATAAAGATAAGAATAAAAAATATTAAATTAATAATATTGCAATAATTATGGATTCTGGTAATTTTAGAATCAGTTTGTTGTTTGTTTTTTGCGTTTTAAAAATATTTTTTATTTTTTGCTTTAAATTAATTTATTTTTTTAATAATTTTTAATATTTTTAATATACTAATATCAAAAACAAATTTTAAAAATAAAATAATACTATTTTAATATATTTTTAAATAAAAAATACTTTGAAAAATAATTCTTCAAAACAGAAAATGAATTGTTAGTGATTCTGGTAATTGTACGATTCTTGCAAGAATTTGAAATCCCGCGCTGGAATAAAAAGGCTTAAGCCAATAGCTGATTGGGCTTTGTTTCATAGACATGTTAGAATAGTTTGTTTTTGTTTTGGTTCAATAGAAGGCCCGACAAGCCTCGAACAAGAAAGAAACTGATGCGGAGCTGTAATCATTAAAGGAAATTATTGAATATACACAGCTATGAGATAATTAATAAAATCATAAAAAATTTATTATCCTTGCATTCTAATTTAATTGCAGAATTGTATCGGCGACTTGTCAATTGTCACCAAGATAATGGGTATGTATATAGAGCTTTCATGCAGGAGAATATGAACTTTCATATAATCATTTGTTATAATTAGACTATGTAGAACATTTAGCATATACGATCTATGAACGACCGTCCAAGAAAAAATATGATGCTCCAAATAATTTTTTTTTCCAGGCTTGTCTAAGAGCATCAGGACAGTTGCACATACCCCAAGCTTTTTCTTATTTAAAGATATCATGAAGGGGGAATTAATGGGATGATCAATGTGATAACAAGGTAAAGAATTTCAACTTTAAAAATTGGTTTCAATATTTTATAAATCAGATGCTGATACGAAGAAATCATGTGCTCATAATCGGATACTATGATATATTTTCTCTGTTAGTAAATGTCTCTGAGACTGAAAATAATCTATAGTTATGCATCTTGTACAGCTACAGTGTTGAGCATTTTACTAGATAGACATGGTGGCCGATGTTGGGGCATGCTGATATCCAAAATTTACACAATGGAGGGTGGACATCTCGACTCACCATCCTTTGAGGTCAAAGCTTGGTCCCAAACATGAGACGTAAATCTTCCTTTGGAGTGGAAGATGATTGGAAATTCCATCTGTGCCAAATGATAAATAATAAGGTAGAGAGTAGATCCAATCACTGCTTCCAGGCATCTATTATACAAAAGCTTGCAGGGACAAATTAATGGAGTTAACAAATATCTTCTGCATATTTCAAGTGTGGATTTGCCAAATTATAAGATGAGTGATGATTTCAATTTAACCTAGACGTACAGAGAGGTAGACTTAATATGATATATGCTCATTTATATTGATACTAGCCATCATGCACAAGAAAAGTGTGCATTATTAAAATTACATACAATGTCACACTAAAATATTACAAACACATGTAGTGTGCTAAAACAAAACAAAAGAAAAAAAGTTCATCCAAAATTAAGAATTCTAAAAACGCATGCTCTTGGAGGCTCTCGTTGAAGTTCCATGCGAGATCGAAGTTTACTTTTTCAGCGAGGAACCGTGATCTCACCTATATTTGTGTGCAAGCCAAGATTTCGTAGCTCCAACAAAGAAATCTCGAGACCTCCCAATAATCTCTTGGGAGATAGAAATTCTTGAGACACGAATTTCATTGAAGGTCGATTTTTTGGATTTGAATGTAAGCAACAAAATATGAGACTTGCAATGGTACATATATTTGTACGACAATCTCATTTGTTGGAGGTGGCAAACGAGGATCTAACACTTCTTTCAGTGTAATAGCCTGAGCAGATGATGATAGGATATCTCTCGGATGCCTTCCCATCAAAGTTTCAAACGCCACAACTCCAAAGCTGTACACATCACATTTCTCTGTCACCGCCATAGTATAAGCCAACTCTGTCCATATACAAATCGAAATTAATATATATATATATATAAAAAAAAAAAAGAGTTTGCTTTAGTTTTGCAGTGCATGAGTGGTAAATATGGATGTTAAGAAGAAATATTTTTACCTGGGGCAATGTATCCATAGGTACCAGCAAGTATAGTATGGTTGGACGAATCAGGATCAAGAAGTCTAGCCACGCCAAAATCAGCAACAAAAGACTTGGATTCTGAATTCAACAGAACATTGTTGCTTGATATGTCTCGATGAACAATTGGCGGGTTGCAATCATGATGCAAGTAAGATAATGCGTGAGCAATGTCTTTGATGATGTGTGCTCTTTTCATCCACTTCAATCCCACAGCTTCGACATCATTTCTCAAGGCACAAAACAAGCTTCCCTTTTCCATGTACTCGTAAACAAGAAACATGCAGCGCTGGTGCAAACAGAATCCATAAAGCTTTACAATGCTCCTGTGACGTATTTGTGTGAGCACTTCCACCTCATTTTTGAAACTCTTGTCAAAAGCCGGCTCCTCTGCCTCTCGACGATGAAGTTTCTTCAAGGCAACTAATTTCCCACTTGGAAGTTGTGCTCGGTAGACGCTCCCATAACCACCGGTTCCGATACAATATCTGAGGTCAAAGTTCTCGGTCGCTGTAATGATGTCTTCGTATGCAATCGTCCCATCATAATTCCATACGGAAAACAAGTCCCCATTCTTTGATGATGCTGGCTCAGGTTGGGTAGCCTTGCATCGAGACAGATAACAACATCCGAGGCACAAGAGACAAAGTGAAATGGTGGTGATAGGAAGAAATATCTTGATGGAATGAATCCTTCTGTTGTCTTTTGAAGGTAACAAGTAGGCTTGTAAAGGTGGGGAGTAATTAGATGGACAACGTGAGAAATTAAGGTGTAAATATTTGTTGCCCTCAAATGCAGTAGCTTTAAAAGTTGCAGAATCGTTGGTAATTTCCCCATGAAGAAGTAAATCACATGTGAAATAAAAATCAAAAGGTGTTGACAAATTCAAGGGAACACGGCCTGAGAGATTATTGTAACTAAAATTCACATCTTTTAAAGAGCCCAAATCATATAGTTCGGAGGGTATCTCTCCACTTAAATTATTGAAGCTCAAATATAAGGAGGCCAAATTATTACAATACTTCAAAGATGAAGGGATGGATCTGTTGATTTGGTTTTGAGAGAGGTCTAGGCTTATCAAGTTTGTTAAATTGCCTAACCAAAAAGGAATCAAACCAGTGATTTGGTTATAGGAAAGATCTAGAAAAATCAAATTGGATAAAAGGCCCAAAGTTAAAGGAATTGAACCACAGATATTGTTTGAACTCAAATTTAATTCTTTCAAATTTATCAAGTCTTGTATTTCTAAAGGGATGGATCCGTTGATTTGGTTGTTATGGAGGTCTAGCTTTGTCAAGCTTGTTAATTTGCCTAATGAAAAAGGAATCAAACCAGTGATTTGGTTATAGGAAAGATCTAGAAAAGTCAAATTGGATAAAAGACCCAAAGTTGAAGGAATCAAACCAGTGATTTGGTTATAGGAAAGATCTAGAAAAGTCAAATTGGATAAAAGACCCAAAGTTGAAGGAATCAAACCAGTGATTTGGTTATAGGAAAGATTTAGAACAACCAAATTGGATAAAAAGCCTAAAGTTGAAGGAATCGAACCACAGATATTGTTTAAACTCAAATGTAAGTCTTCCAAATTTGTCAAGTTTTGTATTTCTACAGGGATGGATCCGTTGATTTGGTTGTAAGAGAGGCCTAGCATTGCCAAGTTTGTTAAATTGCCTAACGAAAAAGGAATCAAACCGGTGATTTGGTTGTAGGAAAGATCTAGAATAATCAAATTGGATAAAAGGCCCAAAGTTGAAGGAATCGAACCACTGATACCGTTTGAACTCAAATATAATTCTTTCAAATTTGTAAAGTTTTGTATTTCCAAAGGGATGGATCCGTTGATTTGGTTGTCAGAGAGGTCTAGGGTTGTCAAGGTTGTTAAATTGCCTAACAAAAAAGAAATCGAACCCGTGATTTGGTTGTGAGAGAGGTCTAGCCTTGGCAAGCTTGTTAAATTGCCTAACGAAAAAGGAATCGAACCCGTGAATTGGTTACCGAAAAGATCTAGAACAATCAAATTGGATAAAAGGCCCAAAGTTGAAGGAATTGAACCACCTAGGAAATTAAAGGAAAGATCTAAATCTTCAAGGTTCGTCAAATTTCCTATTTCCAAAGGAATGGATCCATAGATGTTGTTCTCACTAAAGCTCAAAGTAACAAGATTTTTAAGATTGCCTAGTTCTGGAGGGATGGAGTTGGTGAAATTATTGGAAGAAAAATCTAGCTCAACTAATCGGCTGAGATTTCCAAGTGAAGACGGTAACTCACCTGTTAGACTATTGTGATCCATTTGTAAATGCGTTAGATTTTCCAAATGACAAAGTGCCAAAGGGATTGGGCCGCTGAAGTTGTTATGAGACAAGTTCAAAGTAACAAGATTTTTAAGATTGCCTAGTTCTGGAGGGATGGAATTGATGAAATCATTGTAAGAAAAATCAAGCTCAACTAATCGGCTGAGATTTCCAAGTGAAGACGGAAACTCACCTGCTAGATAATTTGAGGACAGGTTGAGGTATCTGAGTTGTGGGAGGATAGAAATTTGAGGCGGGATGCTCCCACTGAGCTCATGGTTGGGCAGGTGGAGACGGGCAAGGTTTGAGAAGCAAGAAAAGTTCATCTTTGCAAACTTATTTCCCACCTTGACGAGCTCTGGAGGTGGGGAAATCTCAGTGATGCTTCCAGCCCTATTACAAAATATGCCAGGCCAGTACTGGCAACAATGTGAGGTGACGTTGCTGTATTGACTCCACCATCCACTCTCAAGCAAAGCCTTGCCTTCTGATGCTAGCAAGGCCGAGTCATCAAGTGCAGCCACAGATACAAAAATACAGGACAAGAAAAATGAGATGCTTAAAATTGCAAGAAGTTTTGGCTCATAATCAATGGACGCCATGTTTGTGTCTAATGCTTCCCTTCAATGATAATGCTAAATTTATTAATGAAGTGCATGGCATCAATTCCCATGGACTCGTTCCAAGTCAAGATCGTCTGGTCTTTCACGTGTACCTTTCTCGCGTTGTGATAAAGAAAAAGGCTTACAAATCACCAATGGTGGATTTTGGAAATTAAGAAGGCCAATCAGGTAATTCTATTCTCCCTGATTTTCATGGAAAGAGACCGAGTAGAAAAATAATGCTAATACATAGTAGTTTTTTGATCATCGTACGTGCCATTAATTTTTGGATTTGATCCTTAGTCAATCCGTATTGCCCATGTATTGTAGATTTAAGTTGAAATAGTGAAAACATTATCAAACATGCATGCTCTTCGAGGCTCTCGCTCAGGTCAACATTAGATCAAGCTGATTATTAGTCTATATTGATAATCCGGATTGCTTTTTTTTTTTTTTTACAATAACAGTAGATTGGTTAGGTTGTACTCAACTTGTAGGCTAGGACAAGCTGATTATGAGAACCAGTTTTTCTGCCTGTTAGCATTCGTGTTTCTTAAAAAACACACTAATTAGCTGTTTGGTTATATATTGTTAAAAAATAAAAAATACGGGTCTCACTATTTATTTGTGGCAGAACTCGATTTTTAGAAAGCAGAGAATTTATACATTTTGAAAATTATTCACGCTAATTGCACTATTCACTTAACAGTACAATTACATGAATATTTTTTTTTAGTGTGTTAATTTTTTTAACAGTTTTTTTTTAAAAAAAACTAGTTTAAAGTGAATTAAATTCAATCGTACTATGATGTGAATAATCTTTTTTTTTTCAAAAAACTAGTATAGAGTGAATTAAATTCACTCGCACTGTAATAACAATTTTATACCTGATAAAATTATTCATCTATTTTTTTAAAACAACCTCAAATAAAAATACTTTTTATAAAATATTTTTTTTCAAACCACAACCACAACAATTACTACAGTACCAAACACACTTTTTATCTATATTGTCGTGCAAGATAAGTCAGGTGCGTGCGCGTGCGGGGGCGAATAGTGACGATCTTGACTCAAACTACTTCAAGGAAAGTTTGCCCATTGCATGCTCTTGGAAGCAGCCGGATTATCTACTCTATTTATGAAACGAAGGGCCTACAAGACGTGGAATGAGTCCATGAAAAAGGCATGCACTTAATTCATTCATAAATTTCGCAGGCAAGCACTAGACGCAAACATGGCCTCCAAGACGCGAGCGAAGGGGACGTGGGTGGGTCAACCCAAGGAGGGGATGGTAAGGAACTAGGAAGATTCATGGAGTTAGGGTCGTCGTATGTGTGTATGTGGGTAGGGTGGGGCCTTCTTCTTATTACCATAGGCATGCTGGATATTTTTCCAGGACATTAAACCAAAACAGTCAGTCTCGACTCAACTACTTCAAGGAAAGTTTGCCAATTGCATGTTCTTGGAAGCAACCGGATCATCATCTACTCTATTTATGAAACAAAGGCCCCACAAGACGTGGAATGAGTCCATGAAAAAGCCATGCACTTAATTCATTCATAAATTTCGCAGGCAAGCACTAGACGCAAACATGGCCTACAAGACGCGAGCAATTATTTTCCACACGGTCTCTTTCCATGGAAGGATGGATTGACTGCCTGGCCTTCTTAGTTTTCAAATGCCACTGTTCGTGATCAAAAATAGAATGCCTGTTTTTTTTTTTGTATAACTTTATAAAAAGAACTAATATTTTTAGATTTTAGCTTTTTTTAAAATATAAAAAATAATTAATCCACGCACCGATCATATAACTAGTCTACCCTATTTATGAAACAAAGGGCCTACAAGACGTGGAATGAGTCCATGAAAAAGCCATGCACTTAATTCATTCATAAATTTCAAACATAGAATGCCTGTTCTTTTGAGTGACAGATTGTTGAGACCAATAAAAACAAACTGAGAAGTACGAGAAAACAATGGTGGTGAAATTTCATGTTCCTTTTTATTTGACGCTGCTTCACCATGACAGTTGGCATTGCATTTCCTCAGTTCTTAATTTTTGGTGCTATGAATTGCTAACAGTGTAAGCTAGACAATAAACACCGGTTTTGGACTTTCTCTACACCACAACTACATCAGTCTTTCATGATTACAGGTTCGATCCCTTCAGAAATTGGGAATTCGAAGAATTTGTATGGACTTTCTCTACATCACTTCTTCGATTCCTTTTTCATTAGACAATTTAAAAAACTAACTTGAAATTATGTTTTTTAAATTTTAAACACAAGTAAAAAAAATGAAAGTTGAATGAATATCACCCGATCAACTAAATAGGTTTGAAGAAAGTCTAGATGATTAGTAAAAATATAATTTGACTAAAAAAATTTAAAATTGTATATTTTTTCTTTAAAAATATTGAAACGAAAACACATTAGATCGATTCAGATTAACCTTTTAAATTTGTAATTAAGATAATGAGACCATCATAATACTAAATAAAACAAGCCGAGTTATTTCCAGAACAGGCCGAGATTCTGATTGACATAAAATTTATTTTAATTTATTTTATTTTTTAAATTGAAATAAAAATAGTGATTATTCCGGATAAAACAGAATAGAAATAACAACTTATAACAATTTTGAGATGTCTAAAGCCTTATTCCAATCAAATCAAACGGATACATCCTTTTGGAAATATGAAACTTGGTCCATTAACTCGATGATTATTAAAGGACTACCTTTCTTGGAATATTAATGATGCTCTTTTTTAGTGACTTTTCTTTGCATATGGCCACTGCAATTTGATAGGTGGGGCAGTAAACTCCAGCACAAGCACCGTAGCCCTCTGGTAATGTCAGAAAATACATTTGTTTAAATTTCCGAAATCTATTGCATTTGATGAGCACCATGCCCATATATAAACTTCTTCGGGGAAAATAAAATAAAGCATTCCTTTCCCCGGAAAAAGCCGAATCAACTTCAGCATTCCTTTATTATTCCAGGAATAGCTATTTACTTACTATTTTATAGATAAAATAGATTCACCAAATACTTCTCAAGAAAAGAAAAGAAAAAAATGATTCATCAAATCGGAGCCAAATCCGACATGCAAAACCCAATACGAGTCCACAACTTGCCAATATGGAAAAGGCCCAGCTAACAAGCCCATAATCTCATTCAGACATAGCCTAGCAGCCGAGCTCATCTGTATAATAGAAATATCCAAGGAAGCGCGCCTCCAAAACCCTTAAGGAAGGTCACGCGCCTCCAAAACCGGTGTTTACTGACTGCCTTACATTGTTAAACAACTCGTAGCACCAAAAATTAAAAAATGAAGAAAGGGAATGCCAACAGTCATAGTGAAGCAGGCAGCTTCAAATAAAATGCAATTTGAGCAATGTGAGTTGATGGAATGCCAAGAGTCATTGTTTTCTCAAACTACTCAGTTTTTATTGGTCTCAAGAATTTGCCACTCAAAAGAACAAGCATTCCATCTTTGATCTGGATGCCCCCCCAAACATAAGTTTTTTACCTCAGCAAAATAAAAATGAAGCAAGGCCATGATGAATAACTTTACAACAATGCAGCATTTCAACACAATCTATACAGCACATACAAAAATTGGCAACCGTGAAAAAAAATGGAGAGAGGAGAGGGAGTGGAAAACCAGATTGCTGCTAGAAAGAACTCCAATTGCCAGAACTCTTTTTGGGAGTTTGATCTTCAGATGAAACCTTAAAGGGGGCACTGGAACCAAATGGATCTCCATCATCAAATGAAGAGAATGCACGACTGTGGCCAAAATCTTTGGAACTGTTTATGGAGTCGAACCTCGTAAGCTTTTCTCGTGGTGAAAAGCCTCCTTCATTCATGCTGAAGGAATCAAATCTCGAGTAATTGTCAAAATGGTCCCCTG
>CAXHTJ010000939.1:0-27768 GCA_964019445.1 Populus tremula
TGAGATCGGAAGAGCGGTTCAGCAGGAATGCCGAGACCGATCTCGTATGCCGTCTTCTGCTTGCTGAGTCGGAGACACGCAGGGATGAGATGCGGCGCCGCACTGACCCTATAGTGAGTCGTATTAATTTCAAATCATACCAACATGGTCAAATAAAACGAAAGGCTCAGTCGAAAGACTGGGCCTTTCGTTTTAATCTGATCGGCACGTAAGAGGTTCCAACTTTCACCATAATGAAATAAGATCACTACCGGGCGTATTTTTTGAGTTATCGAGATTTTCAGGAGCTAAGGAAGCTAAAATGGAGAGAAAAAATCACTGGATATACCACCGTTGATATATCCCAATGGCATCGTAAAGAACATTTTGAGGCATTTCAGTCAGTTGCTCAATGCACCTATAACCAGACCGTTCAGCTGGATATTACGGCCTTTTTAAAGACCGTAAAGAAAAATAAGCACAAGTTTTATCCGGCCTTTATTCACATTCTTGCCCGCCTGATGAATGCTCATCCGGAATTTCGTATGGCAATGAAAGACGGTGAGCTGGTGATATGGGATAGTGTTCACCCTTGTTACACCGTTTTCCATGAGCAAACTGAAACGTTTTCATCGCTCTGGAGTGAATACCACGACGATTTCCGGCAGTTTCTACACATATATTCGCAAGATGTGGCGTGTTACGGTGAAAACCTGGCCTATTTCCCTAAAGGGTTTATTGAGAATATGTTTTTCGTCTCAGCCAATCCCTGGGTGAGTTTCACCAGTTTTGATTTAAACGTGGCCAAATGGACAACTTCTTCGCCCCCGTTTTCACCATGGGCAAATATTATACGCAAGGCGACAAGGTGCTGATGCCGCTGGCGATTCAGGTTCATCATGCCGTTTGTGATGGCTTCCATGTCGCAGAATGCTTAATGAATTACAACAATACTGCGATGAGTGGCAGGGCGGGGCGTAACCTACGTGACAGAAGTCAAAAGCCTCCGGTCGGAGGCTTTTGACTTTCTGCTTGATCGGCCGCATCGAATATAACTTCGTATAATGTATGCTATACGAAGTTATTAGCGATGAGCTCGGACTTCCATTGTTCATTCACGGACAAAAACAGAGAAAGGAAACGACAGAGGCCAAAAAGCTCGCTTTTAGCACCTGTCGTTTCCTTTCTTTTCAGAGGGTATTTTAAATAAAAATTAAGTTATGACGAAGAAGAACGGAAACGCCTTAAACCGGAATTTTCATAAATAGCGAAAACCCGCGAGGTCGCCGCCCCGTAACCTGTCGGATCACCGGAAAGGACCCGTAAAGTGATAATGATTATCATCTACATATCACAACGCGCGTGGAGGCCATCAAACCACGTCAAATAATCAATTATGACGCAGGTATCGTATTAATTGATCTGCATCAACTTAACGTAAAAGCAACTTCAGACAATACAAATCAGCGACACTGAATACGGGGCAACCTCATGTCCGAGCTCGCGAGCTCGTCGACAGCGACACACTTGCATCGGATGCAGCCCGGTTAACGTGCCGGCACGGCCTGGGTAACCAGGTATTTTGTCCACATAACCGTGCGCAAAATGTTGTGGATAAGCAGGACACAGCAGCAATCCACAGCAGGCATACAACCGCACACCGAGGTTACTCCGTTCTACAGGTTACGACGACCATGTCAATACTTGCCCTTGACAGGCATTGATGGAATCGTAGTCTCACGCTGATAGTCTGATCGACAATACAAGTGGGACCGTGGTCCCAGACCGATAATCAGACCGACAACACGAGTGGGATCGTGGTCCCAGACTAATAATCAGACCGACGATACGAGTGGGACCGTGGTCCCAGACTAATAATCAGACCGACGATACGAGTGGGACCGTGGTTCCAGACTAATAATCAGACCGACGATACGAGTGGGACCGTGGTCCCAGACTAATAATCAGACCGACGATACGAGTGGGACCATGGTCCCAGACTAATAATCAGACCGACGATACGAGTGGGACCGTGGTCCCAGTCTGATTATCAGACCGACGATACGAGTGGGACCGTGGTCCCAGACTAATAATCAGACCGACGATACGAGTGGGACCGTGGTCCCAGACTAATAATCAGACCGACGATACGAGTGGGACCGTGGTCCCAGTCTGATTATCAGACCGACGATACAAGTGGAACAGTGGGCCCAGAGAGAATATTCAGGCCAGTTATGCTTTCTGGCCTGTAACAAAGGACATTAAGTAAAGACAGATAAACGTAGACTAAAACGTGGTCGCATCAGGGTGCTGGCTTTTCAAGTTCCTTAAGAATGGCCTCAATTTTCTCTATACACTCAGTTGGAACACGAGACCTGTCCAGGTTAAGCACCATTTTATCGCCCTTATACAATACTGTCGCTCCAGGAGCAAACTGATGTCGTGAGCTTAAACTTGTTCTTGATGCAGATGACGTTTTAAGCACAGAAGTTAAAAGAGTGATAACTTCTTCAGCTTCAAATATCACCCCAGCTTTTTTCTGCTCATGAAGGTTAGATGCCTGCTGCTTAAGTAATTCCTCTTTATCTGTAAAGGCTTTTTGAAGTGCATCACCTGACCGGGCAGATAGTTCACCGGGGTGAGAAAAAAGAGCAACAACTGATTTAGGCAATTTGGCGGTGTTGATACAGCGGGTAATAATCTTACGTGAAATATTTTCCGCATCAGCCAGCGCAGAAATATTTCCAGCAAATTCATTCTGCAATCGGCTTGCATAACGCTGACCACGTTCATAAGCACTTGTTGGGCGATAATCGTTACCCAATCTGGATAATGCAGCCATCTGCTCATCATCCAGCTCGCCAACCAGAACACGATAATCACTTTCGGTAAGTGCAGCAGCTTTACGACGGCGACTCCCATCGGCAATTTCTATGACACCAGATACTCTTCGACCGAACGCCGGTGTCTGTTGACCAGTCAGTAGAAAAGAAGGGATGAGATCATCCAGTGCGTCCTCAGTAAGCAGCTCTTGGTCACGTTCATTACCTGACCATACCCGAGAGGTCTTCTCAACACTATCACCCCGGAGCACTTCAAGAGTAAACTTCACATCCCGACCACATACAGGCAAAGTAATGGCATTACCGCGAGCCATTACTCCTACGCGCGCAATTAACGAATCCACCATCGGGGCAGCTGGTGTCGATAACGAAGTATCTTCAACCGGTTGAGTATTGAGCGTATGTTTTGGAATAACAGGCGCACGCTTCATTATCTAATCTCCCAGCGTGGTTTAATCAGACGATCGAAAATTTCATTGCAGACAGGTTCCCAAATAGAAAGAGCATTTCTCCAGGCACCAGTTGAAGAGCGTTGATCAATGGCCTGTTCAAAAACAGTTCTCATCCGGATCTGACCTTTACCAACTTCATCCGTTTCACGCACAACATTTTTTAGAACCATGCTTCCCCAGGCATCCCGAATTTGCTCCTCCATCCACGGGGACTGAGAGCCATTACTATTGCTGTATTTGGTAAGCAAAATACGAACATCAGGCTCGAACCCTTTAAGATCAACGTTCTTGAGCAGATCACGAAGCATATCGAAAAACTGCAGTGCGGAGGTGTAGTCAAACAACTCAGCAGGCGTGGGAACAATCAGCACATCAGCAGCACATACGACATTAATCGTGCCGATACCCAGGTTAGGCGCGCTGTCAATAACTATGACATCATAGTCATGAGCAACAGTTTCAATGGCCAGTCGGAGCATCAGGTGTGGATCGGTGGGCAGTTTACCTTCATCAAATTTGCCCATTAACTCAGTTTCAATACGGTGCAGAGCCAGACAGGAAGGAATAATGTCAAGCCCCGGCCAGCAAGTGGGCTTTATTGCATAAGTGACATCGTCCTTTTCCCCAAGATAGAAAGGCAGGAGAGTGTCTTCTGCATGAATATGAAGATCTGGAACCCATCCGTGATACATTGAGGCTGTTCCCTGGGGGTCGTTACCTTCCACGAGCAAAACACGTAGCCCCTTCAGAGCCAAATCCTGAGCAAGATGAACAGAAACAGAGGTTTTGTAAACGCCTCCTTTATGGGCAGCAACCCCGATCACCGGTGGAAATACGTCTTCAGCACGTCGCAATCGCGTTCCAAACACATCACGCATATGATTAATTTGTTCAATTGTATAACCAACACGTTGCTCAACCCGTCCTCGAATTTCCATATCCGGGTGCGGTAGTCGCCCTGCTTTCTCGGCATCTCTGATAGCCTGAGAAGAAACCCCAACTAAATCCGCTGCTTCACCTATTCTCCAGCGCCGGGTTATTTTCCTCGCTTCCGGGCTGTCATCATTAAACTGTGCAATGGCGATAGCCTTCGTCATTTCATGACCAGCGTTTATGCACTGGTTAAGTGTTTCCATGAGTTTCATTCTGAACATCCTTTAATCATTGCTTTGCGTTTTTTTATTAAATCTTGCAATTTACTGCAAAGCAACAACAAAATCGCAAAGTCATCAAAAAACCGCAAAGTTGTTTAAAATAAGAGCAACACTACAAAAGGAGATAAGAAGAGCACATACCTCAGTCACTTATTATCACTTGCGCTCGCCGCAGCCGTGTAACCGAGCATAGCGAGCGAACTGGCGAGGAAGCAAAGAAGAACTGTTCTGTCAGATAGCTCTTACGCTCAGCGCAAGAAGAAATATCCACCGTGGGAAAAACTCCAGGTAGAGGAACACACGCGGATAGCCAATTCAGAGTAATAAACTGTGATAATCAACCCTCATCAATGATGACGAACTAACCCCCGATATCAGGTCACATGACGAAGGGAAAGAGAAGGAAATCAACTGTGACAAACTGCCCTCAAATTTGGCTTCCTTAAAAATTACAGTTCAAAAAGTATGAGAAAATCCATGCAGGCTGAAGGAAACAGCAAAACTGTGACAAATTACCCTCAGTAGGTCAGAACAAATGTGACGAACCACCCTCAAATCTGTGACAGATAACCCTCAGACTATCCTGTCGTCATGGAAGTGATATCGCGGAAGGAAAATACGATATGAGTCGTCTGGCGGCCTTTCTTTTTCTCAATGTATGAGAGGCGCATTGGAGTTCTGCTGTTGATCTCATTAACACAGACCTGCAGGAAGCGGCGGCGGAAGTCAGGCATACGCTGGTAACTTTGAGGCAGCTGGTAACGCTCTATGATCCAGTCGATTTTCAGAGAGACGATGCCTGAGCCATCCGGCTTACGATACTGACACAGGGATTCGTATAAACGCATGGCATACGGATTGGTGATTTCTTTTGTTTCACTAAGCCGAAACTGCGTAAACCGGTTCTGTAACCCGATAAAGAAGGGAATGAGATATGGGTTGATATGAACACTGTAAAGCCCTCTGGATGGACTGTGCGCACGTTTGATAAACCAAGGAAAAGATTCATAGCCTTTTTCATCGCCGGCATCCTCTTCAGGGCGATAAAAAACCACTTCCTTCCCCGCGAAACTCTTCAATGCCTGCCGTATATCCTTACTGGCTTCCGCAGAGGTCAATCCGAATATTTCAGCATATTTAGCAACATGGATCTCGCAGATACCGTCATGTTCCTGTAGGGTGCCATCAGATTTTCTGATCTGGTCAACGAACAGATACAGCATACGTTTTTGATCCCGGGAGAGACTATATGCCGCCTCAGTGAGGTCGTTTGACTGGACGATTCGCGGGCTATTTTTACGTTTCTTGTGATTGATAACCGCTGTTTCCGCCATGACAGATCCATGTGAAGTGTGACAAGTTTTTAGATTGTCACACTAAATAAAAAAGAGTCAATAAGCAGGGATAACTTTGTGAAAAAACAGCTTCTTCTGAGGGCAATTTGTCACAGGGTTAAGGGCAATTTGTCACAGACAGGACTGTCATTTGAGGGTGATTTGTCACACTGAAAGGGCAATTTGTCACAACACCTTCTATAGAACCAGCATGGATAAAGGCCTACAAGGCGCTCTAAAAAAGAAGATCTAAAAACTATAAAAAAAATAATTATAAAAATATCCCCGTGGATAAGTGGATAACCCCAAGGGAAGTTTTTTCAGGCATCGTGTGTAAGCAGAATATATAAGTGCTGTTCCCTGGTGCTTCCTCGCTCACTCGACCGGGAGGGTTCGAGAAGGGGGGGCACCCCCCTTCGGCGTGCGCGGTCACGCGCACAGGGCGCAGCCCTGGTTAAAAACAAGGTTTATAAATATTGGTTTAAAAGCAGGTTAAAAGACAGGTTAGCGGTGGCCGAAAAACGGGCGGAAACCCTTGCAAATGCTGGATTTTCTGCCTGTGGACAGCCCCTCAAATGTCAATAGGTGCGCCCCTCATCTGTCAGCACTCTGCCCCTCAAGTGTCAAGGATCGCGCCCCTCATCTGTCAGTAGTCGCGCCCCTCAAGTGTCAATACCGCAGGGCACTTATCCCCAGGCTTGTCCACATCATCTGTGGGAAACTCGCGTAAAATCAGGCGTTTTCGCCGATTTGCGAGGCTGGCCAGCTCCACGTCGCCGGCCGAAATCGAGCCTGCCCCTCATCTGTCAACGCCGCGCCGGGTGAGTCGGCCCCTCAAGTGTCAACGTCCGCCCCTCATCTGTCAGTGAGGGCCAAGTTTTCCGCGAGGTATCCACAACGCCGGCGGCCGCCGCGGTGTCTCGCACACGGCTTCGACGGCGTTTCTGGCGCGTTTGCAGGGCCATAGACGGCCGCCAGCCCAGCGGCGAGGGCAACCAGCCGAGGGCTTCGCCCTGTCGCTCGACTGCGGCGAGCACTACTGGCTGTAAAAGGACAGACCACATCATGGTTCTGTGTTCATTAGGTTGTTCTGTCCATTGCTGACATAATCCGCTCCACTTCAACGTAACACCGCACGAAGATTTCTATTGTTCCTGAAGGCATATTCAAATCGTTTTCGTTACCGCTTGCAGGCATCATGACAGAACACTACTTCCTATAAACGCTACACAGGCTCCTGAGATTAATAATGCGGATCTCTACGATAATGGGAGATTTTCCCGACTGTTTCGTTCGCTTCTCAGTGGATAACAGCCAGCTTCTCTGTTTAACAGACAAAAACAGCATATCCACTCAGTTCCACATTTCCATATAAAGGCCAAGGCATTTATTCTCAGGATAATTGTTTCAGCATCGCAACCGCATCAGACTCCGGCATCGCAAACTGCATCCGGTGCCGGGCAGCCACATCCAGCGCAAAAACCTTCGTGTAGACTTCCGTTGAACTGATGGACTTATGTCCCATCAGGCTTTGCAGAACTTTCAGCGGTATACCGGCATACAGCATGTGCATCGCATAGGAATGGCGGAACGTATGTGGTGTGACCGGAACAGAGAACGTCACACCGTCAGCAGCAGCGGCGGCAACCGCCTCCCCAATCCAGGTCATGACCGTTCTGTCCGTCACTTCCCAGATCCGCGCTTTCTCTGTCCTTCCTGTGCGACGGTTACGCCGCTCCATGAGCTTATCGGGTCCACTCGCGAACGCAGAAAGGCCCACCCGAAGGTGAGCCAGTGTGATTACATTTGCGGCCTAACTGTGGCCAGTCCAGTTACGCTGGAGTCAGTAGTATTTAGGTGACACTATAGAAGCGGCCGCCTATCCCCTGTGTGCCTTGGCAGTCTCAGAATGATACGGCGACCACCGAGATCTACACTCTTTCCCTACACGACGCTCTTCCGATCTCACGCATGATTTAATACAAGCAATGGGCAGACAAATTGTTCAGAAAGAATCTCCCAATATACCAGGCAAGCGCAGCAGATTGTGGTTTCACGAGGATATTATTCATGTATTGACGCGAAAAATGGTGAGTGTCGCGTATACTTGCGAGCATGATCTTATGAACTATACTTTGAAGGCAACCCATTTTTCCTCTCCTTGGTAAAAATATGAATGCTTTGACTCATTTCTGATATATTGTATGCGTATCCTTTTAATTTTCAGGGAACAGATGAGATTGAAGCAATAATGCTAGACTTCCATGAACCAGAAGAGATGCACTTGAGTGCTAAAGCATTTAAGAAGATGAAAAGACTTAGAATACTTATAATCCGCAATGCTTTGTTAACTGTGGCTCCTGTTTATCTCTCAAATGAGTTGAGATGGCTTGAATGGCCTGGGTGTCCATTATTGTCACTGCCATCTACTTTTCATCCCAACAGTGTTTTTTCATTTATAACATGATAGAAGCTTGATTTGTATCTTTTTTGGATTCTAAGATCCATTATTTCTATGTTAAATTTTTAGTTGTAATACGGTAATCTACACCATTAGTTTTTTTATTAGATCAAGAAACTAATCTTGTCCTTTAAAAAAAAATACTTTCCCCACATGTTTTAATTTTATTTATAATAATTTATAATATCTATAGAAAAAAAAACTCGTTAATTTACTAGAGTTTCAAACCTTCTAATTAAGAATATATATATCAATTAGGAAAATATATAACCATGGGACTCAGAAAAGGGACCCTATACTGTTGCCGTTGTCTCTAATAATTGCTGACAGCGTTGAGCTTGTGGTCTTCATTCTTACAGCTAGATTGATTTGAATTATAGGTAGAATAGTGTCAAACTCATTTAATGTCTAGTCCATGCTTTGTTGGCACTCTCTTTTCTGCATTAAAAAACTATTTAATGAACCATCAAGGTACAAAATAATTATTACTATAGCAGCAAAAATTATCCAGAAAAAGAGAGTACATGCTTCTACGTGCCTTTCTTCAATGAATGCAGTCCCTCTCTCTAAATAGTACGTGCCTCCTTCGCCACCACTAAAATCTATTGTAGTTCCCTTATCAGTTCATTCTATAAATATAGATACACGCAGTCCTTTTATGCATAAGCACACGCATTTTGCCTCTAATTTTCCAGTTTAATTTATGCTTGAATTGACTACTTGCAGGTCAACAATTGAGAAGTCCATATTACCAATTTTTTTTTAGATTTTGCAGGTGGTAATACGACGAAGGTGAACACAAAAGAGTAAATTAAGATTAGGTGGGAAAAGTCGTTAACGGTGTTTTTGTTTTTGTTTTTGTTTTTTTTTTTTTTGCCCGCGTTGCAGCTTCTCAGCCCTCATCAAGACTAATCAAAGTTGGCATGCTGCAACTTGGCATGGTTTGATGACACAAATTAATTACTCTTCAAAACGTTAGTGATAAAATATAATTTATATTTAGTGATAAATTAATTTATCAAGTAAGAACTCCAAATATAATTTATAAAATATATCTTCAAATAAAAACTCCCTTAAATAAATATATTATTATTTTATGTTTAAATTTATCAAATATAATAGATATGATAAGAATTGAATATGTGATTATTTGATCATAAAGATTTTAATATATAATTTATATGATTTTTTAATAATTTCAGTATTAATGAAATTTCTCCACGGAACCGTGAAAAATCCACTATGATGTGTAATTGTTTATTTTTGGTTTATTTTTATATATACTTGTTCCATCCTTAACACATAATTTTATTACAGTTTAAGCTTTTCTTCTATGCAAATAGGGAAAATTGCACCAGAAAAAAGATCGATTGCTCTTTTTGTAAATCATTCAACGACTGTTGGTTTTCAAGCCATAACACTATAGATTGTGGTCCACGTACTAGTGTTTTTAAATCTAATCTGGTAATTGATTTAGCTAAAATCTCGGGTTAAAGGTATTATTAAGGATACCAGATTTTGATTAAGCTATTGGATTACCTATGTTAACTCTAATATATTTTATAAATTAAAATAACATTGTTTTAATAAAAAAATCAACGAATTGCAACCGAATTTTTAATTGGATTAACCGGACATTTTACTTTAATTTCTTTTACTATTTTTAGATACAAATACAAAAATAAAAAATATTATTTTAAATAAAATACAGTTTAAAATATAAATACTACTGTACTATCGAACACCACTTGTAAACTATCTCTAAACTATATCTTGGTCAAGATTGCCTGCAAACCTTTCCGCGAGATTCCTAGGAAGAGAATGGGTATGTTCTCTAATTCTTCCCAGAAAAGGGAGACACATAGCACTAATTATTATATCGTAACTTTTACTTGCTTTCCCTAATTCATCAAGGAGAGACGTAGGAGCAGACAAATAATTTGTCTACTAGGCGTGAAGGAAAAGCTTCAAGGAGAGACGATTTTCACAGAAGTAGAGATTTATTGGCATCAAAATTCAGGTCCAAAACACCTTTATTTCTTTATCAATTTATTAATATTCAGGCTTGCTTGTATCTGCTTCTAGAATTCTTTCTTAACAGTAGTTATTTTACGCTAAAAAAAAAAAAAATTGCCCTGTAGTGAATGGTTTCCAAGAAACTGGAACATAGAGCTTCTATCATGAAATTATTAACCAACCAAAAAGATTTTAATTATGAGCATTATAGGAATACAACATAATGCAAATATTTTTCTCTTCACAAGTTTTAGAAGCTATTCTTGTAGAGGTTTAGCTGGTGTTCCACTAGGTTAGAAGACGAGGATTCTTGAACATTACTATGGCCGGAACGTCGGATTTGAACATGCTTTTGAGTGAGTGATTATCCCACACCTCGAGCCACAATGGTGTGTTAATTTATGCTTTAACTGTCGGAATCAGACAGTAAACTGTCCATTATATTGCAGTTGTAGGCTTTTGATTAATATATTTTCCACAGGCCTGTCGCTCAAAGTTTTCCCTCAGAAGGAGCATGCTATGCAACTAGCGAAGAAAAGGAGAACGGTGATAAAGTTGAATTAAGAAATCAAGTTCTTGACTGAATCTCTAACAGCTGCCGGCCTTAAATTTTGTAATCCAATATGGCTTCTTCCTCTAACAGCACAAATTGTTGGAAGTACAGTGTCTTCTTGAGTTTCAGGGGCCAGGAGACCCGCAATACTTTTACTGCCCATCTATATCATGCTCTGTGCAACAAAGGAATTAATGCTTTCATTGATGACAAGCTTGAGAGGGGAGAGCACATTACTTCTCAACTCAACCAAATTATTGAAGACTCGAGAATCTCCCTTGTCATATTCTCTCAAAACTATGCAAGGTCTATTTATTGTCTGGATGAGCTGGTGAAGATACTTGAATGTAAGGAATCAAAGGGGCAAGTTGTTTTGCCTGTGTTTTATAATGTGGATCCTTCAGATGTGGAAGAACAAAAGGGTAGTTTTGGAGAATCCCTGGATTTCCATGAAACTTATTTGGGCATTAATGCAGAGAAGCTCAAGCAATGGAGAGAAGCTCTAACAAAAGCAGCTCAATTGTCAGGGTGGCATTTAGACAGGGGGTAATACTCCTATCAGATACCTGGCTTGTTAACCTTTTCAAACCCGTAAAATCTTATTAGTTCTTTCTTTTTTTATGGCTGTCTAAATATACTAAATCTTCTTCTGCTAATTAAAACTTTGCAGGAATGAGGCTGTTTTTATTCGGAAAATTGTTGAAGAAGTATGGGCACAATTGAACCACACATCCTTACATGTTGCGGCATACCAAGTTGGATTGGATCAACGTATTGAAGAACTCATTCACATGCTAAATATTGGGTCAAGTAATGTGTGTATGGTAGGAATCTGTGGACTTGGTGGAAGTGGTAAGACAACTGTTGCCAAAGCTGTTTACAACCAAATAACTAATCATTTTGAAGCTTGTTGCTTTCTTTCAAATGTTAGAGAATTCTCAAAGCGATATGGTCTTGTTCATTTGCAAGAGAAACTTCTTTTTGAGATTCTAGGGGATAAAACTTTAGTACTTGGAAGTGTTGATAGGGGAATTAATGTTATAAAGGATAGGCTTCGCCATAAAAGGGTGCTTATAGTCCTTGATGATGTTGATCATTTGGACCAGCTCAAACAACTAGCTGGAGAGCGAGACTGGTTTGGCTCGGGAAGCAAAATTATAATAACAACTAGAGATGAACGTTTGCTAGTTGTTCACGGGGTGGAACGCTTACTTAGGGTGAAGGAATTATGTTGTGATGATGCTCTTATGCTTTTCTGCTGGCATGCCTTCAAAAATTCTCATCCTCCTAAAGATTATTTAGAGATCTCAGATCAAGTAGTGAAATATGCCAAAGGCCTCCCATTGGCTCTAGTTGTACTGGGTTCTATTTTGTATGGAAGAAGCATACCTGAATGGGAAAGCGAATTGGATAAACTAAGAAGAATTCCTAATAAACAAATTTACGAAGTACTCAAAATAAGCTTTGATGGACTGGAGCATCATGAGAGGGCTATTTTTCTTGATATTGCCTGCTTCTTCAAAGGACAAGAAAAAGATTATGTTATAAAAATACTAGACGCATGCGATTTCGACCCTGTTATTGGCATACAGGTTCTCATGGAGAAGTCTCTTGTATACATTGAAAACAACAAGCTGCAGATGCATGACTTGCTACAATGGATGGGCAGACAAGTTGTTCACCAAGAATCTCCCAACGTACCTGGAAGACGCAGCAGACTGTGGTTTCATGAGGATATTCTTCATGTGCTAACTGAAAACATGGTAAAAACCTTATGTGTCTGATTTTTCTTCTGTCTCCTGACCTCGAAATTGCCTAAAAATTAGAACTTCGCTTCCTTTTAACAGTAAGAAGTTGTTATTGTTCGATTTGAGGAAGTCCAATATATACAATTTTGGTATCAGGGATCATATGAAGTTGAAGGCCTTATGCTTGACTTGCCTGAAGCAGAAGAGGTACACTTGAGTGCTAAAGCTTTCGAAAAGATGAAAAGGCTCAGGATACTTATTGTCCACAATGCACAAGTTATTGGAGGTCCAGAAAATCTACCCAACGCATTAAGATGGTTTGAATGGCCTTGTTGCCCCTTGAAGTCGATGCCATCCACATTTCATGCAAGGAAACTTGTAGTTCTTAACATGCATCACAGTTGCATCAAACAGTTGGGGGAGGGATTCAAGGTATAATAACAACAAAGAATCTCTCCTTAAATTACACCATGCATGAAGTCTTGTCAGCTAATCTTTTTTTCATCTGTCTCTGTATTTTGCAGAATTACACAACCTTAAAGTACATGGATTTCAGAGATTGTGAACTTTTGACAGAAACACCAGACTTCTCAACCATCCCTAATCTTGAGAGGTTGAATCTTGAAGGTTGTACAAGTTTAGTTAAGATTCACAATTCGGTTGGATATCTTGCGAAACTTGTATTTTTGAGCGTTGAGTTCTGCTCCAACCTTAAGAGTATTTCAAGCCACTTCAGATTAAGATCCCTACAGACTCTCCTTCTCACTGGTTGCTCAAAACTTGAGAAATTCCCAGACATTGAGGACAAAATGGCTAGTATAGAGAGAGTTTCTTTGAATAGTACTGCTATAAAAGAGCTCCCTTCATCGATTGAAAATCTGTTGGGCTTAAAGTCATGACTTTATCATTTTGCAGAAATCATCGAAGAATTCCAAGTAGCATTTATAAGTTGCAGCATCTTAAGCGTCTGCTTCTTGATGGGTGCTCAGAACTTACCAAGTTTCCAGAGAACATGCCGGAAGAAACACAGCCATTCTGCTCCAACATTTCCATGATAGCAAACAATGACCTAATGTGGTTTCCCATGTTAACCTGTTTGGATCTACAAAATTGCAAGTTATCAGAAGTTGATTTCCTCATGAATCTTGTTTGCTTTTCCACGTTGAAGGATCTAGATCTATCAGGGAACAATTTTGTTAACCTTCCTACGTGCATCAACAGATTCACTAAATTGAGGCGCCTTGAATTGGCGAACTGCATATGGCTTCAAGGGATTCCGGAGCTCCCACGAAGTATTAAGCGTATTGGAGCCCGGAATTGCACATCATTGGAAAGTTATTCAGAATTAGTAAGGGTATTTATGTTTAATACAGAAGATAGATCAACAAAGCTTCGTGATCTTGACTTTTCTAACTGCCATAAACTGGCAGATCAGAATCCATTACAGAGTTTGGCAGATACATCATCAAGATGCATATCAGTGGACGAGGTTGGTCTCCCCCATTGCTTCCTCAAATCTCTCCTTGTTTGTATCTGTTTATATGTGTACTCTGAAACTTTGAAAGCTTAACTTCTTTTCTCACAGTCGATGTTTTTTAAATTACTAACAATTGATTAAAAGAGTGTTTTAACATTGCAGGGGTTCCGTGAGGACTTCAGAATTGAAGTTGTTCTTCCAGGAAATGAGATTCCAAGGTGGTTCAGATTGTACAGTGATGACGGGTACATGTCATTCAATGTGCCTTCGCCTACGTTCAGGAGAACAAAAGCCTTGGTTCTCTGTGCCATTTTAAGATTACAGTTTGCAGTGGATGTGAATATTTCCCGTGAAATTTTGATTAATGGTCGGAGCGTGATTTCCTTTTCTAGACAGTTCTTTTCTTTGAAGTCAGATCACATGTGGCTTTACTACCTTCCATGTCGTAAGATTCGGAGCTTAAATTCATTGCGGCAGGACGACTGGATTCACATTGAGGTTTCTTTCAGAATCCTTGGAGCACCAAGAAATGCAACCCTTAAAGGGTGTGGGGTTCATCTCATAAATGCAAGTCATCCAAGCTCTATTGTAGGCGATGAAGACGACGACACATGTCTGAGTGGTCGCAACGACGGAATCAACTTCTGTGGATCGGAGACTTGTACTTCACTATCACTTGATCTAATGAGAAGCTGCAGTGTCAGTGATGCCGGGGAATTCGAGAGGCACCCATGGCAGCCATCGCCTCAATGGAAACTCCCACCTACTCAACCAGGCTTGATTGTGATCGCACCTGGGAGCATTTACTCTCCAATAGCTCAGCTAGTTCACCAGAACTCTTTTTGCCGATCTAGGGATTCTATTAGCACGAAAAGGGATAGGGAGCTCGGTGAAGATCATGATTCCTCTATTCCAGAAACAAGTACCAAAAGGTTCCAAAACTCTTCGTGCTTTCCACCAAGTAATAATGAAGTTCCTCGGGGATCAAGCCAGCAATGAGATAGATAGCAAGCTATCAACATATCATGCAAATGCTTTAAACTCAAACACTGTTTTCCTCTTGTAAATTAAAGATTTGAGTGAAGTACATGTCAGTATGCAACCACTATCACGCATCTGCAATGAACTTGTACCATGTTTTTGTCTTGGAAATTAAAGATTTCAATGAAGAACATGTCGCCCTCACTGTCACTGCTGCATACTTCCATAATCTACTTGACACAAAATCACTCCATTACATATCAGCAAAGGAACATATTCATGTTCATGTAAAGATTTCTGCTAAATTGGCGACTTCAGAGCTCTACGGACCCTTTCGCAGCAGAAGAAGATTGTGAAAGTGAAGCCAGTTAATTTCCTACCACCACATGAATGCCCCCTGTGGACATCTACAAGTTATACACAGATTTGTCATCCAGATTAGGGTCATTTTGTTTTTCTAACCTTTCATATGGTCTATATAAGATTGCAAGATGGACATTTGTTAGTTTTTAAAATTAAAAGTATATTAAAAAAAAACACTCAAATAGTAAAAAAAAAGTAATATATTTAAATAAAATATTGATAGTGGATATAATAAATTCTAAATAATGTTAATTTGATGAACATTACATAATGATTTCACAAAAAAGCTTTGTACCGTTTAGAATCTAATTGACAAAATTTATAAATATATTATCTAGGATTGAATTGAGAACGAGTACTAAATTAAGATTTTTTCCTTAATGAAAAGATAAATAACCATTTGGAATTAAATGTTGGATAAATTTTGAAAAAAATAATAATATAAAGTTAGTTAATATATTAATATTAAAAATAATTTTTTTAAAATAGAAAAATAATAATAAAATTGGGAATTAGGTTTTGAAATTTCCTCTGTACTTTCAGTGTAGTCGTCATCTTAGAGAAACACGGAGTTGCTGTCTTGTGGATGCCAAGTGTAAGAGCCGTACTATGGTCCCATTCACAAAGTTACCAAGAATCCAGGATGCTTTAAAGCCTGCTTAGGAATTATTTAGCGGTTGTTTAAATTTTTGTTTTTGAAAATGCTTATTTTTTTATTTTTAATATTAATATATCAAAATAATTTCAAATTATAAAAAAAATAATTTTTTTAATATTTTTTAAAAAACTAAAAAAATATATTAATTTATTGTTATTTTATAAGACAGACATATTTTTTAAAAAAATATCTAAAAACAAAGCTACCACATTTCTAAATGGATTCTTAATACAATAATCTACCACCCAAGATCTAACATAACAACAATGGAAAAATCAAGTTTTTTTATTATTTAAAATTGTATGATTTTAAAAATAAATAAAAATAAAAAAAATTTGATCTACATGTTCCCAACACATTACCGAATTTTGAGTGGATTAATCCCAACAAGTTTTATGACTAAATATATATATATATATATATATATATATATATATATATATATGTTTGAGAGTGTAGTTATATTTATATATGTTTTAAAGTATTTTTTATTTAGAAATGTATCAAAATAATATGTATTTTTTTATTTTTTTTAAATTATTTTTAACATCAGCACATTAAAATAATTTGAAAGTATTAAAAAAAATTAATTTTTTTTTTAAAATTTAAAACATAAAATAAAAAAAGTTGCCGAGAAACAAGCCACCACCGAGTCTTTTCAATGTAACGTATAGGCGAGGACTTCTTCAAGTCTTTTGGTCATTGCTGTTATTATCGTTCTCAATCATAGAACATCTAAAAGCACTTGGTCAACATTACTTGCAAACTGACTGCTAGTATGAAAATGGGTTCCATTTTCAATATTTTCTTTCTTCTTGTTGCTTTCTTATTTAGTTTTCTGACTTTTTCACATTTACGTTCACATCATGCTCTGGGCACCCGAAGGCCTGAAGTGTTCTCTATATTTCACCTCCAGTTTCTGGCCATCAGAAAGTTTTGATCCAATGGCTTCTTCCTCTTCCACTAATTGTTGGAAGCATGATGTATTCTTGAATTTCAGAGGCCAAGACACCCGCAACACTTTTACTAGCCATCTACACCAAGCTCTGTGCAACAATGGAGTTCATGTGTACATAGATGACGAGCTTGAGAGGGGAAAAGCGATTGCTCCTGCACTCCTCCAAGCTATCGAGCAATCAAGGATCTCCATTGTTGTTTTCTCTGAAACCTATGCATGCTCTTCCTATTGTTTGGATGAGCTGGTGAAGACGCTTGAATGCAAGGAATCGAAAGGGCAAGTGGTTTTGCCCGTGTTCTACAACGTGGATCCATCAGATGTAGAAGCGCAGAACGACAGCTTTGGAGAACCTGTGCTTCGTGCAGCTTCAATGGCTGCTGCAAGTACGGACAAGTTGCTGGAGTGGAAGGAAGCTCTAACAAAAGCAGCTAGATTGTCTGGGTGGCATTTGGACAACGGGTAAATTCTACTTACTCCTCCACCTACCTTCTACTTTTATTTTAACAGAAGCAGTCGGATACTAGAAATTAATTGTTTAATTTATCTGTTGAGCTTTTCTTTCTTTGAAAATATATATATTTTTTACTTTTTCCAACTTACTATTTAGCTATTTTATTTGTCCCTAATTTCACGAGGTTGACCTAGTGATCAAGAAAGTATGTTTCCGTCTTTGACTTTTTATGTTCAAGTTTCAGGGACACTTTCTAGCAGAGTTTATTAAATTCTTTTTTTTGTAGGGTTATGATTGTATTTTAAAATATTTTTTATTTGAAAATATATTGAAATAATATTATTTTTTTATTTTTAAAAAATTATTTTTAATATTAAGATATCAAAATGATTTAAAAACACTAAATAATTAATTTAAAATAAGAAAAAAGATTTAAATTATTTTTAAAAAAATTCTTTTAAAATGTAAAAATAAACATACATATAGATAGAACTATTAACAATAAACTATTAAGGTTAGGCTATGACTTATCAATTTGATCTATTTTGTCTTTAAACTGTTATTTTCTAGATAATAAATTAAGTTCTTTCTTTAGATAAAACTATTAAAAATAACAGTAAAACTTCAACCTGTTGATGTTATATATTTAGATATTGAAGAGAGTATTTTAATAGACAATCAAACTTTGACCCCAAATGTAATAATTAAATGAATTAATTTCACTAGAAGACAATAAGTTAAATTGATAATTCAAACCTTAGGATAAAAATATGATTTTAAACCATGAATTAATATATGATGTGATGCTCATAAACTCTTAAGAGGCAACCCAGAGAAGTTAGAAACAAACAGTTGAGCTACTGATTAATCACGCCAGCATTTAAACTAGTAAAAAATCGATTTTAGTCTTCTTTGATTGTGATAGTAGGCCACAATTACAAAGATGGGGTAGCTAAGAACACAGAAAGATAGAATTCACCAAAATTAAAGGGCCAATTAAGAACCCTAGCCACACTTCTAGTTATTTTCTGAATAAAATTATTCTACCAAAATCCTGATATCCATAATAGTTACCATCTTGGCTTCGTCAACCCACGAACCATTAAAAAAAAAAAAAACCTAAAGGTGACATTATTAGTAAGGAAAAGGCACTAGCATGCCTTAATGTACCAAAATAGCCTGCAGGTGCTCCAAATCACCACGACGATGCCTGTAAATTGTTTCAACACCTGGTGCATGAACTAAATATAAAGGTGCTAGGTGCATTGAACAATCCAAATGGCATCATCATCCACTCATAGAACTCATCTTGTATCTTAAACGTCATCTTCCACTCTTTTTTTTTTTGATAAAGTCGTAGAATCAGTCTGCTAAGACAATATGTTATCCAAACATGATATGGGATAATGAACTTCCTAGTGATTTGGTTTAAGGACATGTCCAACGTACGTGCCATCTTTCTTAGAGATCAAGAAAGGGTTGGGACTGGCTATACAGGGACTCACACGCTCTACAACATACTCTTTCTCCAACAACTCTACCACCTAGCATTGCAGCTCGTTAGACTTCTTGAGACTAGGTTTGTTTTCTAGTCTATTTTGTACGCAGCCTGCTTTTGAAAAACCTTAATTATAAGTTCTTCAATGTTTTCTTTCGCGTATAATTATGAAAGAACCATCTCAACTTAACAGTTAAAATTTTTAGATGAGATCTCAGGATATAATTTATATTATTCTCTAGCACATTATCTCAAATAAAAGTTTTTTGGGCTTGAAACTTGCACAGACTCACATTACCTTGTGCTTGATTTTTTATTAAATAAATGAAAAAGGTGAGATTCGAACTCGTGACTGCTTAGTCATCAAGGTTAATACCATATCAAAAAATCATCTCAACACAATATCTTAAATTTTTAAATAAAATCACAAGATATGATTTATATTATTCTTTAACAACAATAACGCCTCTTCAAGAAAATGTTTCCTTCCTTACTAACCATGTACTACTCTGCAACCTCCTCCGGTAATAGTTATTCAACAAATCCTCCTGTTTAAGTTTGATCAAGTATTGAATCTCTTTCCGGTTAGCTTTGGCCATGCTCATTACATGATTCTCACAATTTAAATATCCAGGAATGAGGCTAAAACTATCCAGAGCATTGTTGAAAAGGTCTTGGCTATATTGAACCGCGCATTCTTACATGTTGCCGATCACCCTGTTGCACTAGATTCCCATATCCAAGATTTGAATTATCAGTTGCGCCTTGCATCAAATGATGTTTGCATGGTAGGGATTTTGGGAATTGGTGGAATAGGCAAGACAACTGTTGCCAAAGCTATTTACAACGAAATTGCTAATCAGTTTGAAGGTAGCAGCTTTCTTGCAAACGTTAGAGAAATGGCAAAGCAAAACAAGGTTGTTGAACTACAACAAACACTTCTTTCACAGATACTTGGAGATAAAAATTGGTCAGTTGGAAATATAGATTTTGGAATCAGTGTGATAAAGGACAGGTTGTGTAGTAAAAAGGTTCTTGTTGTTGTTGATGATGTGGATAATGTGGACCAGTTAAAAAGACTAGCTGGAGAGCCAGATTGGTTTGGTGCAGGGAGTAGGATCATTATTACGAGTAGAGATGAACATGTGCTTGTTCCCATGGAGTGAAATTTGTGCATAGAGTGCAGGAACTATGTCAAGGTGATGCTTTTCAACTTTTCAGCTGGCACGCATTCAGAAATTCCCAACCCAAGGAGGAGTTCATGATGCATTCACGCGAGGCAGTAACTTATGCCCAAGGCTTGCCATTAGCTCTTGTTGTGTTGGGTTCTTTTCTGTATGGTAGGAGTGTACATGAATGGGAAAGTCAATTAGATAAATTGAAGCAAATTCCTGATAAAAAGATATATGAAATACTCAAAATAAGTTATGATGGCTTGGAGGATGACACTCAAAAGGCCATTTTCCTTGATATTGCGTGTTTCTTTAGAGGAATGGACAAAGACTATGTGATGAAAGTGTTCCATGCTTGCGATTTCAAGCCAGTTATAGGAGTCCAAGTTCTTATTGAGAAGTCTTTGATAAGTATAGAGAATAATAAGCTGCAGATGCATGATTTACTGCAATTAATTGGCAGACAAATTGTTCAGCAAGAATCTCCCAATATACCAGGCAGGCGCAGCAGATTGTGGTTTCACGAGGATATTATTCATGTATTGACCGAAAATATGGTGAGTGTCGCGTATACTTGCGAGCATGATCTTATGAACTATACTTTGAAGGCAACCCATTTTTCCTCTCCTTGGTAAAAATATGAATGCTTTGACTCATTTCTGATATATATATTGTATGCGTATCCTTTTAATTTTCAGGGAACAGATGAGATTGAAGCAATAATGCTAGACTTCCATGAACCAGAAGAGATGCACTTGAGTGCTAAAGCATTTAGGAAGATGAAAAGACTTAGAATACTTATAATCCGCAATGCTTTGTTAACTGTGGCTCCTGTTTATCTCTCAAATGAGTTGAGATGGCTTGAATGGCCTGGGTGTCCATTATTGTCACTGCCATCTACTTTTCATGCAAGAAAACTTGTTGTTCTCAACATGCAGCATAGCTTCATCAGCCACTTCGAGGGATTCAAGGTTTTAAACTATTAGAGGTTTCTTTCTACAAATTAGATCATCAACTTATCAGACACTAATAATACCTTTTCTGTTTCACAGAATTACAGTTGCTTGAAGTTTATGAATTTCAGTGGTTGCGGGTTCCTAAAAGAAACACCCGACTTCTCAACCATCAGGAATCTTGAGAGGTTGAATCTTGAAGGGTGCGCAAATTTGGTTGAGGTTCATCAGTCTGTTGGATACCTTGATAAACTTGAATTCTTGAATGTTGAATTCTGCTCTAACCTCAGAAGTCTTCCCCGAAGAATCAAATTGAAATCTCTTAACACCCTTCTTCTTTCAGGCTGTCAAGAGCTTGAGGCGTTTCCTGACGTCGTTGAAAAGTTGCAATGTTTGGAGAAACTTTGTTTGAGTGGAACTGCAATAAAAGCGCTTCCTTCATCCATCAAAAATATATCTGGGCTTAAAGTCTTGACCCTGACATTTTGCAAAAACCTTGCCGATCTTCCTAATAGCATTTATAAACTTACACATCTTGAGTGTCTGCTTCTTGAAGGTTGCTCAAAACTTGACAAGTTTCCAGTGAATGGGGAGAATGAGGTACCATCAAATTTCCTTACATCTTCAAATTGTTATGAAAATTCCTCAGGATCAGACTTCCTTCCGGCTCAAGCGAATTCTCTTGAAGGCTCTTCCTCATTGGGATTTCCTTCGTTAAGATGGCTAGATCTACGAAACTGCTGTCTAAGAAATGTCAATTTCTTGAAGATGCATGATTGCTTTCCCATGTTGAAGGAATTAGATTTGTCAGGAAACAGTTTTGCTATCTTTCCAGAAACACTCTCGCTATTTACTCACTTGAAGAGCCTCAGATTACATAAATGCAAGAAGCTTCAAGAACTTCCAGAGCTTCCACGGAATATTAAGAGACTAGAAGCAAGAGATTGTGAATTGTTGGAAAGATATTCACCATTAGAGAAGGAAGGTGAATGGCCAGCCAAACTTCGCGTTGTTGACTTCTCAAACTGCCACAAACTAGCTAAAAACCAGGGAAAGAATTTGGAGGATGCATTCTTTAGTAAGGTTGGCTTGCCTGCAAACTCATAATTTTGATATCTTATGTCCTCTTTCATCTGTTTCTATCTCTCTCTGCAAAAATGTGTGTGTGACTATGTATGGTTGCTATTTGAATTTGTTGATAAATGGTCAAGTTCAAACAAATTTACCTTTCCAGATTTCATTGTTGCATTCACCTTATATCATGAACAGCACTAACCACTAATATGTCAACTTTTTTTTTTTTTTTTTGTAACAGGCATTTCATAAGCAATTTCAAGTTGAAATTATCCTTCCTGGAAGTAAAATTCCAGAATGGTTCACGTTTACCAGTGAACAGGGCTCCTTGACTTACCTTGTACCTTCCTCTGTTTTCGAGAAAATCCAAGGACTGGTTATCTGCTCCATTTTATGTTTAGAGGATCGAGTGACAGCAAATATATCGTGTGAAATGTTTGTGGATGGGAAAAGCATGATTTTGTGCTCAAGACATTTCTTTCCATTGGAGACGGATCATATGTGGTTATACTACCAACCATATTGCTATACTAGAGCCTTGGGTAAAGCAAGAAATGATTTAGTTCGCTTTGAGATTTCATTTGAAGTCCTCGGAGCACCTAGGGGTTCGGCGTTGAAAATGTGTGGGATCTATTTTATATACAAGCAAGATAAGACAGTGAGTGATCCAATTTCCACTCAATCCACAAGTTATCACACAGACCACTCTGTTTCATTTGATCTCATGACAAGTTGCTACGTAGATGACCCCGACTTCGCTTTGAGTCCTAGTATGAACAGGAAGCGGCCAGCATCATCAGATCTAACTGAAGGATGCTACAATGATGACTTGGAACTCAGTTTGAATCCAAAGGTGAGCAGAAGAAAAACTGATGATGATCAGCGTGGGGAGCAGTTTTCTTTTTCTCTGCAGCCAATGGATCAGAAGCCGGGTAACCCTTTGATAGCATCCAAATCTGGGGAGCATCAACTGGAGCATTGGCTTTCTTTATCTTTGCAGCCAATGGATGTGAGTAATTGGAATCCAATGTGCATCAAGAAATTAGAGGAAAAGGTTCAACTTCAACCAAAGAGTCAGCAAAAAATTGATTTTTTAATGAGCTTGGCAGGAGTCCCATCAGGGAACATGATGCAGTAGAATATGAAACTGAAAAAGATGAGACATATATTTCTGATGTTGAATCTCTGGCTTGAGTGATACAAATATATACCTTCATGAGAAACCGAGATGGTAAAGGATCTACAAAAGAATGAAGCAGAAAAGAAGTTTCTTCTAATATCTCAAACACTGAAGATGTTCCTAGTGGCAGCTCAGAGAAGGTCGTCCCTTGGTCAAAAAGATCAATGAATGATGAAGAGGTGTTAATTTATGGAACACAAAGCATGAGTGATGCTGTGAAAAGAAAGAAGGTCTCCAGAAGGAGAAGAACTTGCTACCTTGGCCGTTGGTGAATTTGGTGATGGAGAGTCCCATTCTGATGCAGTTGTATGTTTTACTTGTTCGTTGAGACGTCAGGGGACAGAGGAGATCGAAGGAATTGTCCTAGATTTACAAGAACCAGATGACATGCACTTGAGTGCTGAGGTCTTTAAGAAGGTGAAAAGGCTTCGGATAGTAATAATCCGCAAGGCATTGTTCAAGGATGGCTCCTGTAAATTAATCTCCCAAATTCGTAAAGATTGTATCTCTAGGTGCTTCTCTCTGTAAATCCTAACAAAAACTTATTCTAAACACCTGATTATTCAAGCACCGCATAGAGGATGAATCTAGAAGTTTGCATGAACTTATTTTTGATTCGTCAATCCGTTGGGTTTATTGGTATACTTCAATTTTAAAGCCTTGAATTCTGCTTTAACCTTAGAAGTCGTCCTAGCAGCTTCAAATTGAAATCTCTCGACACCCTTCTTTTTACCCCCTGCAAAAAACTTGAGGTATTTCTAGAATTTGTGGAAAAGATGCCATGCTTGGAGAAGCTTTATTTAATGTGTTCATCAATTGAAAATATAATGAGGCTTGAAGTCCTAACTGCAACATATTGCAATAACCTTGCCAATAGTCCAGCAGCATTTATAATCCAAGTCATCTTGAGCGTTATCTTCTTGAAGGTAGCTCAAAAATTGGCAAGTTTACAGTGAATGGACCAAGCGTGGAGCATTCAAGCTTCCCCAGGTCTTTGAATACCTTAAGAGTGTTCATCAGGATCCAGCTACCAACCTTTTTGTTATCGAAGAAGACTTGCAGCTCCAAGCAATGTTTTGGATAGACAGCTTTTCTTCGCTGTGGTGTCCTATATTAATATCTGGATCTGCAAAACTGCAGTCTAATCGATGTCAGTTACCTGACAATGTCGAAATTTATTTTTCATGTTCTTGGAACTAGATTTTTCAGGAAACAAGTTTTACTCCCACAAATATTTTCCACGTTCACTAACTTGAGAAGCCTCAAATTATCCGAAAGCAAGAAACTACGATAAATTTCAGAGATTCCACGGGAAGATTAAGAGACTACAAGCAAGAGATTGCAAATCGTTGGAGACAAATATCCAATTACTTTTGAAAGAAAATTAAGTGGCTAACTATTAAGTTTCTCAAAAAAACATAAACGCTGCGAAACCAATAATTTTAAATTTGTTCAGAGTCCCACGAATCCTATTAAACAGTAATGCATTATTCAAGGTTTAAGTGAAAATTATTTGAAATATAATTCATCCTTTCAGACTTTGATCAACTCTTCATAACTAGATTGTCGCAAAACCTAGTTGTCGAATTGTTTGATCTCTAAAATTGATTCACACAAAAGAGTTCTGTTATTTGCAGGAAGCGTACGTATATGACTAATTAAGAAATAAATGTTGGAAAATAATAGCAGAAGCCAGATAAACAAAGAATTTGTTACTGAAAAACATTGTGGTTCACAAGTAAAGAAGGCAACACTATAAGAATCATAATTATAAGTTAACGGTCGATACCTTCTTGGAGGTGTGTCTGAATCTGAATCATCATTGTAAGAATTGGTCCTTGATGAGAAGCTGAGTTAGTTCCATTCTGAAAAGTTATGATACTTTTAAGGTGTTTAAAAAATATTCAATAATTTAAAATAAGTAGAAAAAAATATAAGGAATTCTACTTATTGCTTGGATGAGCTGGTGAAGATGATTTGATGTAAGGAATCAAATTAAGGGAAATGTGGTTTTACCTGTGTTCTATAATGTGGATCATCAGAAATGGAAGAACAAAAGAAGCATTTTGGAGAATATCTGCATTTATAAGCATGGTGAGTACGGAAAAGTTGTAGGAGTGGAAGGAAGCTCTAAGAAAAGCAGCTACTCTGCCAGGATGGTATTTAGACAATGCTTCTTTATAGTAATTTTTGTAGATGAAAATGACATCTCAATTTATTATTTTTAGAGTTATTATTTCTTGAATTTTTCATTTAAACTCCCTGTTTTTTTTTCATTTCAGTATATTGTAGGAAAATTAAATAAAATTTCTCTTAAATTCGACATGACTTTAACAATCATATTATAAATTTATTTTGTTTGTAATTGTTCAAATTTGTTGACAAGGTCTTGAATATATTGGAACGCACATTCTTACATGTTGCTGATTATCCTGTTGGATTAGATTCTCATATGCATGGATACTGTATGTTAAGCAATGGGTCAAATGATGTTCGCACGGTAGGGATCAGGGGGATTGGTCGAACAGGGACACCTGTTGCCAAAGCTATTTACAACAAAATTGCTAATCAATTTGAAAGCAGCTTCTTTCTTGCAAATGTTAGAGAAATGTCGAAGCAAAACAGGGCTGTTGAACAACAAGAAACACTTCTGTCTCAGATACAGGAGAGAAAATTTATAGCTGGGAATCTCTATCCAGGAATAGATGCGATAAGGGACAGATTGTGCACTAAAAAGGTTCTTATTGACATTGATGATGTCAGCTGGATGAATAGATTGCTTTGGTACAGACAGTAGAATTATTATTACGAGAAGATATGAACATTTGTTGTTTTCCAACGGAGCGGAAACACTACACAAGGTGGAGGAACTATGTCCCAGTGATGCTCTCTTACAATTTAGCTGGAAAGCATTTAGAAAACCCCAACCCTCTGAGGATTTTGTGGAGCTTTGCCTTGATGTTGTAAGATTTTCCAAACACTTCTCAGCAGATTCAGATTGAAATCTATTGCCACCCTGCTTCTTACTGCCTAAGAGAAACTGGAGGCCTTTCCGGGTATTGTGGAAGAGATGCCCTGTTTTGAGAAAGTTGGCGTAAATATTAGTACATACTAAACCAGTTGATAAGGTGACAAAACAGCAGAATCAAGAGTTCTTTTTGATCTGTCATCCAGAACCTAGTAAATTGCAAGATCCACCAGTAATGACTACACTAGAACATGTTTTAGCCTAATACTCCTAGCATGCTTCCTTACATATAGCAAATTGAAGACACTTACATAGCACTGTTAGCCATTCCTTTGGATCATGTTCATGCATGTTCTTAAGAGATCCTTGGCACTGCCTGAAATGTTAGGTCATGGCTTAGACTCGAAATCTAACTGGCCTTGCAATATCATCTTGAAGATCCCCATCAGAAAAACAAGCAAGAAAATATTGTCGGTAGCATAAAAACTCAATAATTAGAAGCTATCCCTACCAATTTACGTTCTTTCTGTTATATTTCAATAAAGGTTAGGATGATACCAGCAAAATCATTAGATTGACCAATCATTAAGCTGTTATGGTTGAGGCTAATTCATTAAAATTAAATTTAAGGTAGATAGAGATTGAGAGAGAGGAATCACCATGCTTACCTGTAATTCAATATTAAGCATAGAGTCATCTCCTATAAAAACACTACAAAGGGTAGAAGGACATCCTTTGTGTTCGGATGCTCCCACTCCACTACTGACTCCCACCATTCTTTTGGATATATACATATTCTTGCAAGAGAAGGGGGAGGAGATGGCTGGCCATTTTCAAGCACCGGGGGAAAAATCTCCATTCTCTTTAGCTCATGACAATATGATACTTCAATTTCTTCGAGGGAATCGCAAATCAGCTTTGCACTACAAATGCTTTTAAGTTTTGGTAAGTCACACAAGTCCAGAACTCTTAACTTGGGGAGTTTGAATTCGATGTTGCTGCTGCTTTCTTCTTCACCCACAACATCTTCTTCATCTGATCTTGTCCATATTATCTCCTCCATTTTCTCACAATCATAAACTATAATCTGTTCCAGGTTTACAAGGCTTGGCAACAAGGCAAGAGGGAACAGCTTCTTCATGCTTCTACATCTATAACAATTGAACTTTTTAAGACTTGAAAATATTCCATTATAAGATGAAGGTGGTAGTGGAGCAGAGCAAAACCAAGAAGATGAAACCATGCTCTCTATGCCATTGCAATCCCAAATGCTGATGACCTCCAGTTCAGTTGCAGTCTTCATCAAGAATGGAACATCACATAAACTTGTTGCATCGTTACATTTATAAATCAGCAGTTCTTGAAGGTCATTTAAGAACACGTCCTGAAAATTCTCATCTCTGTTGAAAGTCAAATTACCCAACCAAACACTTTTATCTCTACAATACGTGTACTTATCTAAAAGATGAAACTCCTCAAAAAAGACCTACAAAAA